>JAJONR010005767.1:0-73973 GCA_029582245.1 Solanum etuberosum | reverse complement strand
TATATATATAAAACTCTAGGCCCGTCTACATGGCGCCTCCACAGACATGGATTCCCTTTTAGTTTATTTATTTCCAAAATTAGTCTTCCCCTTTCATGAAAAGTTGTGACTTTTATGTAAAGTTGTGACTTTCATGAAAAGTTGTGACTTTTATGAACAGTTGCGACTTTTATGAAAAGTTGTGACCTTTCCGAGGGTTGCAACTTTTCCAAATAGTTGTGACTTTTCCGATAAGACACAATAAACATTTGTTCACACTACCCTTTGTTGTCTATAAATAGAGGGATTTTCTCTCATTTTAAAACAACGAAAATTCTGAACTATTTCATCATCTTCTACACAATTAAATATTCGTGTACTTTGCTCCTGTTGAGTGGCTCACTGACACCATTGTTTTTGTATCAATACACTGGTGAATAGAATCGTTCAATCCTGAGAGAATCTATTCCTTTAAACATCGGGTACTAGAGGGGAATAATTTCCACAAGGAGACATGTGCATTCAGTGGGCTCAATTTTTTCCTTTCTGTTTCATTCTATTGTTATAGATCCTGGTAAGTTTTTTTACGGTCATTAATTTATGCTTATGTTATTAAGGATAAATGATAAGATGTTATAATTTTTATTTTCCTTTACATTATTAATGTTCGTTACTACATAATCTTGTATGTAAGATAATATATTGTTTTAGTTTTAATGACTGATAGGTTTTAAGTATTGTTTTATAAATTCCTTGATATTAAATTCCCACACAAGACGCAGGTAATTTTACTAGTATAAAGTAATAGTACAAATTTAATATAATACTTTAACAAATTGTATAATTCAGTACTTAATAATTTATCAATGTTTTTTAGAATTTACGATTTGAGAAATTAAGTATGTTTAATCAAAATTCACTAAGGATTAAAATTATAATTTATCGATATTTAAGGAAGTAAATTAGAGAATCTTGTATAGCCTGGCTATTGCTTTTTATCATTGACTATGGTTTTTTATGTTGGTGGGTAGAAAATGTTTTTGTCAATGTGGAATTATTAAAAGGGACTTGCATCATATCATAAATTAATTAAATTAAAATTAATAAATTAAAAAGGAGAGAAAAATCAACTTGGATAATTATTAAGATAATAAAGATAGTCAACTGCCCTTTTGGGAGTATCCAATGAAAACAGGGACAATGCACTTGTAATTTCTTTCTTTTCACTTAACCATCAACATCCATTTGTCCTATTTTTCTGGTTTTATCGATGTTCGATATTCGTATTAGATTTTGATTAATTTCAAATCATATATTGTATGAATTATTTTTTTTGTATAGTGTTCTTAATAAAGAATACGTTTTAGTTTTAAAGATTCTAACTCAGAATATTTGATCAAAAATAAAATAAATATAACAATCTTAACACGATTCAGATTAATTTGTCCTTAAATATACGGATGCATATATTTGAAAGGGAACAATTTCAATTATTCCTTTTGCTTTGTATGGGATTTACATTAGAATAATAGAATCCATGTGTATTGTTTTGCTATTTAAGTTTTTAGATTTGACTATTTCTTGTTTTTTGGTGATTTGTATTATGAATGTCAACAATTCCTTGGCCTCTAGCTTCTTGATGTAAGATTGGTCCAACGTTTTTCTATCAGTTTGATTTGATTCGGTAGATATCGGGTCAAGATAAGATGATCACTTCAATCATGTATACAAATATTGATGGAGCTAGAATTTTCACTAACAATAACAATAACATATTTAGTGAAATACCACTAAGTGGAATATGAAGAGCATAGATTGTACGCACACCTTACCACCACCTCATGGAGGTAGAAATATTATTTTCAGAAGACCCTCAGCTCAAGTGCATCAAACCCAAGTAAAAGAAGAAGAAAACAACAGAAAGAAAATATAGTCGACAATAAGAGAAATAGTGTAAAGTTTACAAGAAAGAAATAATAACAACAACAAAATAGTGTGTTAATTGAAACACAATACACATCATATAGCAAGAACTATAAATATATGATTAGTACTACGACATGACCTAACAAGTCCAAACCTACGCACAACAAGACACTCATTCATCCCTACTAGCCGTCTACCCTAATACGCAACCTGCACTCCTTCCTATCTAAGACCTCCACTAAAAGAGTTTAAAATTTAAAGAAGTAAAATATATGAAGAAGCTAAAAGAGGGTCAATCTTCAACATCTATTCTATATACATAAAAATGATTTTAATTGTGTATAAAATAATATAACTTTTCATCGAAGAGAGTTTGATAATTAAATCCCTCGACCCTATCTTACTTCGCTCTTGTATTGGGATTTTGATTTGATACCTTATTTGCATTAACCAATGAATGTGTATGATGACACTCCGAGATAATATCTTATTTTACTCTTTTAGCACCAATGGACTATAGTCTAAATAAAATCAAATATGACGTGAATCAAAGTCACAACAATAGAACATTCCTTTTACAGCAACTATAGTAGATTTTTTATGAAAAAACATACACCCAAATTTAAAGTTTTGGTATCGAAGAATTAACCTAAATAATCATCAATCCAATGGCTTAAATTAAAAATAATTATTGAATATGTATAATCAATGTGTTATTTATGTATACAAACTAAGAAAAGTAAATAGTAAATCCGACCCTAATCATTATTTGTATAAAGGTCTCTTCAATCTACACAAGTGTAATACACAAGATCTTACTATAGAGACTAGAAATTACTAATAGGAGTTTCTGCAAGTTTTGTTATATATTTATTTTGAGCAAATTTAGTAACAAAAAATCAGAGTGGCGCAACGGAAGCGTGGTGGGCCCATAAATATATAATTTTTTTAGATCAAATTCTAGTAGCGTGAATTTCCATATTTTAATCGAATTCTAATATGAATTTCTATAAACCTTAATTTCTGCAATTATAAGCAAATTCTTGTACAAAGAACACTCATATTAAAGTTGTGTTATGCACGAACCATGTGATATCAAGTGATTCTTTTAACTCTTTCGTAACATCCTTGTGAATAGGGAAACTGTATGGCTGCACACAGGGGCGGAGCTACAGCCATCCAAGGGTGGTTAGCTGAATACCCTTCGCCGGAAATTACATCATATAGAGAGGTCAAATTCTGGATATAAGGGATAAATAACTAATGTTGAACAACCTTGACATAAACTCTTCCGTGGCGCAGTGGCTAAACGTGTTCAATTCCACTCCGGGGCGCGGGTGAGTGCACAACGTTTTTGGTTTTATTTTGAGAGCAGAACACAACCTCACACACCATTATTATGTTCCTCAAGTTTCTTAATTATTAATATTACAATTTTAAAAATATAGAGCAACATATATGAATACATTATTTTAATATTACAATTTTAATAATATAGAGTAACATATATGAATACATTATTTTAATTTTGAATATTTAGATATATGCACTTTCGAATGGTGAAAACAAAAAAGCCAACATTTTACTTTAAAAATTTGTGTTTATATATGTTAACAACTTTAAACCCAAAGCTAAAATCAATACATGCGTTTTATCTTCTTCTTTTTTTAAGATTTTTTTTTTCTACTGGTGTGATTTATGTTTCGTAAAGATAGACGCATTTGTTCTATCAATATTTCACTTTAAAAACAATAATCATATATTTTTATCAGATAAAATCAATGCATCAAAAAGTAAAGAAAAATTCGATTGTTTATATTTGATATTGACAAATGTTGAGATCGTTCATAGTAGAATCCCTAGGTTAAACAAATAACATTTAGTGGCAAGTCTTACTTCCATGTTCAAATATTTCATTTTGGTCTTGCTCATCCTGAACCCTTGAAACTCCGCAGTTTTTCTCCAAAACTCCAACCTAACATTAACTATGTCTTCCGCAAATAACATATACAATTGATTAAACAAACCAACAAAAAAGAGACATGGGATAATGCCAAAGATATATTTATCGACAAATATTTTTGTGATATAAGGTTGAATACAACATTCATTTCTGCAATTACGAACAGATTCATTCAAATTTCAACAGTTTGGGAAAACACTAAAAATGACCTTTGCCCATAGTAATTGTTTGCAGCTAACATTATGCTTAGAGAACCAGCACAAGCTGCTTACTACTACTCCCTTCGTTTCCTTCGTTTCAATGTGTTTATCTGGTTTTGACACGGAGTTTAAGAAAGTAAAAAATACTTTTGAATCTTGTGGTGTTAAACTAAAGATATGTGAAATGTACCAAAATATACTTTAATCTTGTGGTCTTAAACATGCCACGTGTAAAGTTAGAATTAAAGAGTAGTCAAAAGAAAAGTAAGACAAACAAGTTGAAACGGATGGAATATACATTTAAAATAACGAGGAGGGGGCGGAAACATATAATGCGGCTCACACCTTGTACTGTATTAGCAACACAAAGCAACACCACATAGCGGTAGGTGTCCGGGTGGAGAATCAACAGAAGTACTTCTCACCCACGTAGGCGCCAAAACTATTAAACAATAGCAGAGAGAAGAAAATAGCAGAATACATTGTCTAGTGTCACGGACTTAGAGTCTCACTAATGTTCCGTGCGGCACTCGACAATGTTCCGTGCGGCACTCGACAACTTACTCACGAATCCTTCACGGTCTTGTAAGCTCAAGTAAGCCTTTTGAAACTAAGATCGAGAATGTAAAGAAAGACAAGAGAGCTTTGAAAGAAGGTTTTGTATTACTTGTGGAATGCTTTACACTTGGTTGGATGATTTACAAATGAGAGACCCTCTATTTATACTACTTTCTAGGGGTCTAAGTGTAAATAATATTTACTTTATAAGTCCCTACATATTTTCACTTTAGTCCACATTCTAGAATTCTCTCCTACTCTAGAGAATTCTAAAGCCTCCCTAAAAAAATATCTAGTCCCTCTTCTAGAATTCTCTATTAGTTTAGAGAATCTAATAGAGAATTCTAAGGCTTTCTAAGATATTTTCTAAGACACTCTAGAGTTTTCTAAGAAAAGATCTAGGGATTTCTAGAGTCTTCCACTAACCTCTCCAAAACTCTAGATTCTTCCCCCTTATTTTTATGTCAAATTTGAATGACAAAGTGGCGGGTCATGACACTAGACTGACTAATAGCCGAATAGTCTTGAGAACACCTTATTGAACTGTGGCATGTGAGTTTGATAAGACATGCTGTAATTTACCTCGGATTCAAATGTCAAGGCATCATGCTGTGTGAAACATTCTTTGTTGCGCAAGTTGTCAAGGTAGTGAAGAGTCTCCACGCCTTCCACTCTCACATTGCTGTCAAAAATGCAGTTAGGTTAGCCTAGTTTTCAAGTTCTGAATAGGGAAACTGTATGGATATGTCATGAAACTCATAAGTTTATTGAAACATGTGGAAGTAGATGAATATTAAGACATAATATGACTCGACCAATAAAAATTGGAACAACAAGTTTTTGTTGTTAATGAATCACAAACATATTCATCCTGCTTTTTTTTCCAATGAGGGTGTGCTTCACCATTACAAAAACAAAAACAACATACCCGGTGTAGTCCCACAAAGTGAGATTTGGGGAGGATAAAGTGTATGCAAACCTTACCCCTACCTCAGAAGTAGAGAGGTTGATTCTGATAGACCCTCGGCTCAAGAAAAATAGTCCAAAGCAGTCCACAAAAAAAATAAACAGAGTTGAAAGCACCACAAAGTATACTGAACAGTAACTACAGCCAAATAATACAATAATTTAAGTACAAAAAATATCAGATAGTAACAGAAATCGAAGGACAAGAAACTTTGTGCTCCAGAAATTAAGAGAGCAACAAATGGGTGTATGCTCCAGGTTTAGATTATAGACAACTAAATTTATTCTTCAGATAAGAAGTTCGACTGTAGATACTCCTCGATTACTATATAACAATTTTCTGTCAATCGAAGCTAGGGATGGAAAACCATCATTCTGTTTAAAAGAATCCTTCAGTAACAAACGTTTATGATAGTTACCTGATATCTGAGACAGAAAAATAAGCATTGTGTGCAAAGGAGAAACTAAGACGCTTGCGACCGAGATTCTTGATGTTTGATGTCAGGGCAAGAGATCCTTCTAAAGCCAAAGTCACTCTCAAGCGGAATTCAAATCAGGAGAAAGAGAAAAGAGAGGACTAACATCACTAGCTGAGAATTTTACTAGCACACTATTAGAACATTTAATAGTTATGACTATGTTGCTTATTAAGAAAAGAAATGGATTATAAAGTTCATACTCATGAGGCCAGACTATAAGATCACCGGCAGATGATTTAAGTAGTAAGTCGATATATGTCTTGTCACGGGAATCATTTGACTGCAGTGGGGGAGGATTATTCTCAACGATCCACATCCTATTGCTCACAAATCCATGTTGCTTGCTCCCATTTCCAAACTTCAGAAGTATACATACATATCAGTCACATTTCCAAAAGATCCATGTGAGCATATGTTAGAGGAACATAAAGCATATAGACAACTACCACATCACCTGTGGAAAACAAATTGAAATCCCTCCTCTCACACGTGTTGGCGTTACCTAAAATGCATAAAGGAGAGCAAGCTATCAGTTTTCACATAGCAACAAATTCTCTGTTTCACATATATTAGATCCTTTCTTCTCCTCAATTTACAAAATCTCTTTAAATTTGATTTTTAAACAAGTTAGACTCAAGAAACCACCTTGATGCAGGACTAGAATCTGAGGGTCTGAAGGGAATGAATATCACCATGTAGCAGAAATTCTAACATTTCATCAACAATAAATTTAAAGAAGCTCAAAACAGTGATTTAACATGAACCAAATGCAGTTTTCATTGCAAGATTAGTAGAAACACGAGTCTAGCAAAACTAGGCAGATTGAGGAGGATTATGCTGGTTTAACAACTCATTACTTAAGGCTCGGATTATATGTATATCAGTATACGCCCTAAAAGATTTAAAGTGTATGCATATCCAATCATGCTCATACTGATCTCATAACTCTAAATTCTGAATTCGTCTCTACTTATCAGCTTTTCACCCATAAATCAAATTGAGAAGAAAAACGAGGACAATTGTTTCAGCACAATTGGCTTCAGAAATGTACCTTTTTGCTCATAAAAAGTAATTCTTTACCAGGGTTAGTTTTCCACGAAAGAACCTGTCCTCCATGCAGTTTAACCTGATACATAAAAACAACGCAAGAAATGTCAGTTTTCAAAGATTTCAGATTCACAAATTCTCATCTTAAACACAAAAGATTTAATCTCAAAAGTAAACTAACTCGAACAGAGTAACCCCTTCAATTTTGAAGCAAAACTAGATCATCCCCATTCTTATCCTTTACAATTTCTACATCTTTATGGACCTTATCTACTGCAGATTTCTCCATTTCAAGAACACAGATTGGATATAAAACGCAGCAAATTTCTAATTGAGACAAAACAACAAACACTTGAGCTTCAATTACTCAATGCACTTGAAAATCGACTAAGAACCCTTTTTTTTTCTTTTCTTTTTTTTCGAAAACGAATCTATAACTGTGTAGAATTTCAAGAACAAACAAGGGAAGAAGAATCATATTTATAAAGAAATTTGGAGGGAGCATAACTGTATTATCAAAGAATCTGTCAGTTGAACACTTAACTGAATTAACTGCCAATGGAAGATGGAAATATAACTGTATTATAAAGGAATTTAAAATAACAAAATACTAGTACATTCAAAAGGGCAAAATAGTCCGATCATACGGCTTTCTATATATTCTTACGGTTGAATAAATAATACTTTTAAAATTATTGATTAAAAAAATTAATACAATCATAATGTAATCATTTATTTATATGTCTATGCACTGTGTTAAAATCATTGGATTCAGATGAACTGAAAGGCAGAATAAGGAAGTCGACCTTACTGTATAATCATATTATACGTATAAATTTTGTCTCCGCTAGCAATTGAACCAACAAACAACAATAACAACAACAACAACAACATCATATCCAGTGGAATTCCACTAAACACTGGTACGACTAGTACTACACAAACACTAACAAGCCTAAACCGTCACAAAGCAAGACAACACTCTACCCCAACTAACTTTCTAATCACCAATATGTAGAACTTAAGTTTAGGTGGTACCTTCATATCATATAAGACTCTATTTCATCGATGTCGTCCCAATATGACGTGTGACATTGTCAATGTCCCCACTACCCTGAATGACGGACCCAAAATACTTAAAACTATCTCTCTTGGGAATAGTATGTATGGCAGGCCTTACTTCCGCGTTCGCTTCATCCAACACAACATTGAATTTACACTCCAAATACTCTCAAGACTCCAAAGTTTTTCTCCAAACCTCCAGCCTAGCATTAACTCTGTCTCGTATCTTATCAATCAATATTATGCCGTTCGCAAATAACATAGGTCACTGATGGAACCAAATCATTATTTATATTTAAATGATGATTTATACATAAATGTTTAGCTAACCAACAAAAAAGAGACATGGGGACAATGCCAAAGCTATATTTAACCAACAAATATTTTTGTGATATAAAAAAGGTGAGTACAACATTCTTCTGCAAATATAAACAGATTCATTCAAATTACAACAGTTTGGGGAAACATTAAAAATGACCTTTCCCCACTTCCATTACATGTACTGTGTGATGTACACTCACACAAGAATGACAATTGGAACTTTTAAACATCAATCATCTAAGTACATACTAATTTCACACCACTAAAAGAACATTGATATTGACTCTTAGTGTACAACCTCGCTGCTAATATTAAGGAGGTCATACATTCACTAATTAGGTTGTGTTGTGCACGAAACATGTATTTAACTTGGGACGCGAGATTAGAGTGATCCTTCAACTTGTAGGCGTGACAGACAGTTCTAACCTTCCGGTCCATTCTTCACCTGGCTTCAAGGTGATTGGTTTCTCGATAGCTGCTCCGTCTACACAAAGCATATGCTTGTATTCTTCATCTCCAAGATCTGCTATGGCTTTAGATTTCTTCTCCCATGGATTCCAAACCACTGTCATAGGTTAATGTAGAATATTGAACGACAATCAGACAGGAAAAGATGCAGAAACTAGATTACAAACTGAACATGTCCAATGTTTTGAAGTTACCATACAAGGGTTGGGTGCACCGGATTACCCAAATCTAAGAAAAAAATGACGAATGGGATGAATTTATCTCATGACAAGACTCTACTTATTATCATTTCCAACACTTCCCTAACACGTAATTGTTTATTTAGCACTAGATGCTTATCAGTTCATCTCAATAGTCTTAGGCTCTTAGTAACTTTGTTCCACGGAGGGAGGGTTTATTATCTCAGAATGTCACATTTCTTCTTGATTCTAATTTTCTTCAACAAAGAAAGTGACTTTCTGAGATGATAACTCTTAGTTGAGTCAAAGAAAGACAGGATTAACCGAGGCTGTTCAAACAGGCATAGGACCATCTGAGAAATCAACTCCACGAAGGGACTACATATACAAAATTTGTATTATTACTCGTAAAAGCACCCGAGGACTGTACTTCTCTAATGGATCTATTTTCCTCTCTTATCTTTGTTTCTCTACATTTTCAGTTTTTCAACATGAAATATATGTTCTTACACGAAAAACATTTAATACTTGCAATTAACGACAATCTTCCTAATGCTTTGGTGGTCCCTGAATATGGTTCATATGCTGTAGATATACTTCTCACTTTTGACCATACCAAGTTTTGTGTGCTGCTAATTTTTTTTCCTTGGTTTTGTTCCAAAATAAATAAATGCAAAAGTATAGTTGAGCTCACCAACATCAGGAAGTCCTTCTTTCTTTATCAGAAAAGTCCTCTTTTTCTCGTGATCAAAAACTGCTATCACATCAGATGAACTAAGATAAACTCGATCCACCTACCAACAAAGAATTTTTGAAAAAGGTGTGAAATTACAAACTCATTAATTGTTCTAGGAAACAAAAACATGAATCAAGTTCAACAAATAATTTGCTCCCACAGATTATTATCCAAACAAGGCAGACATTGATCTACTATCATCGTTCATTTCATTTCTACTTATTTCTTTTGGGTCAGTTTTCATTAAAAGGAAGAGACAAAAGTTGAGGCATGATATGACTAGCTATATTGGAACAAGAACGTTACCGTAATTTAAAACGTAAGATCTCAGGTATTGTAACCCACACTAACATCATGCTTACAGAACCAGCATCAGCGGCTGCTTACTATACATATTTAAAACAAATGAGGAGGGACGAAACATATACTGTGGCTCACACCTTGTACTGGATTAGTAACACAACCAACACCACGTAGCATAACCACATTAATATGCATGCTCAAAAGAGTGGGAAGGTAGGTGGGTGGGTGGGCAGAGAATCAATAGAAGTACTTCTCATTTCTCACCCATTTAGGAGCCAAAATTATTAAGCAATAGCAAAGAGAAGAAATTTTTCAAAAAAGTCACCTAACTATCATTTCTAACACAAAAATCACTAAACTTTGAGTAGACTAATACAAAAAAAAAAAACACAACCTGAAAATACCAACTTTCCGATGGATAACTCATGTTTTACTCTCATTTTTAAAAATCTAACATATAAAAATTCAATCAAAAAGCACTGAACCGACCCAAAAACCAAAATCCATATGAAGAAAGAAGAATTTATTAAAAGAAGGAACAGAACCGCACTCCCCAAAAACACTGTTGAAAATTAGGGAGGAGGCAACAAAGTTTCAACCTGATTTTTCAGAGGCCTCTTCAGTTCTTTTGATATTTTACTTTCTTCATATGGGTTTTGGGTTTTGGATCAGGTCGGATCAGAGCTTTTTAATTGATTTTTATTGATTTTTTTTTTAAAAAAAGAGCAAAATGAGTTATCAACCGGAAAGTTAGTATTTTCAGGCTGTGTGATTTTTGTGTTAGTATACTCAAAGTTGATCGTCAACTGACTTTTGTGGAAAAAAAGAAGAAGCAATAACTAGGTGACCATATGAGAAATTTACCCACTGACTAATAGCCGAATAGTCTTGGGAACACCTTATTGAACTATGGCATGTGAGTTTGATAAGATGTATGCTGTAATTTACCTCGGATTCAAATGTTAAGGCATCTCCTTGCTCTGTGAAACGTTCTCTGTTGCACAAGTTGTCAAGGTAGTCAAGAGTCTCCAAGCCTTCCACTCTCACTTCACTGTCACAAGAGTAGTTAGTTTAGCTTAGCTATCCATCCAAGGGAAACTGTATGGATATGTCATAACTCATAAGTTTATTCGAACATGTGGAAATAGAAGAATAACAAGACATAATATGACTTTACCAATACAATATGCCTATTTGGCTTATAAATTGGAACAACAATTTTTTTATTGCTAACATTTCAGAAGGGTGAAAACATATTCATCCTGATTTTTTATTTTTTTTTATTTTTGTTTTGGTGAGTGTGTGTGGGGTGGGGGTGCTACACCATGGTGCTCCAGAAGTTATGAAAGCAACAAAAAGGTGTATGCTCTAGGTTTAAATTATAAACGACTAATCTTATTCTTGTGTTCATATAGAAAGTTTGACTGTAGATACTCCTCCAAATACTAGATAGCAATTTTTCAATTAGTCGAAGCTAGAGACGGAAAACCATCATTCTGTTTAAGAGAATCCTTCAGTAACAAACGTTTATGATAGTTACCTGATATCTGAGACAGAAAAATAAGTATGGTATGCAATGGAGAAACTAAAAGGCTTGCAATTAACATTCCTGATGCGTGATGTCAGGGTAAGAGATCCATCAAAAGCCAAAGCCACTCTCAAGCGGAATTCAAATCTGGAGAAAGAGAAAAGATAGGACTAACATCACTAGCTGAAAATTTACTAGTATATCATTCAAACATTTAATAGTTATAACTAGGTTTCACAACAGTATAACTATGTTGCCTATTAAGAAAAGAAATGGATTATAAAGTTCGTACCCATGAGGCCAGATTTTAAGATCATCATCAGACGTTTTAAGTAGTAAGTCAATAGATGTTTTGCCATTGGAATCATTTGGGTGCAGTGGGGGAGGATTATCGTCAATGACCCACATCTTATTTCTGGCAAATCCATGTTGCTCGAGGGAGCCCCGGTTTCCAAACTTCAGAATTATACATACACATCAGTCACATTTCAAAAAGATTAGTGTGAGCATATTTTTAGAGGAACATAAAGCATATAGAAAACTACCGCGTTACCTGGGGAAAACAAATTGGAATCCCTCCCCTCACAGCTGTTGGTGGCTTAAAAGTTGCCTAAAACACATAAAGGAGAGCAAGCTGTCAGTTTTCACATAGCAACAGATTCTCTGTTTCACACATATTAGCTCCTTTCTTCTCTTCAGTTTACAAGATTTCCTTAAATTCGATTTTTTAATAAGTCAGACTCAAGAAACCACCTTGATGCAGGACTAGAATCTGAGGGTTCTGAAGGGGGTGAAATGGAGATGAAGAATATCACCGTGTAGCAGCAGCAATTCTAACAAAAAGATACTCTCATTTCATCAACAATAATTTTTGAAGAAGCTCAAAACTGTGATTCAACATGAACCAAATTCAGTTTTCATTGCAAGATTAGTGAAAATACGGGTCTTGCAAAACTAGGTGGATCTAGGAGGCTTCTGTTGGTTCAACTGAACTCATTACTTTCAGCTCGAATTATGTATGTATATCGGTATATGCCCAAAAAGATTTGAAATGTATGCATATACAATCATGCTCATACTGAACTCACAACTCTAAATTCTGACTTTGCCTCTGCTTACAAGCTTTTCACCCACAAATCAAATCGAGAAGCAAGACACAAATCAAATCGAGAAGCAAGACAAAAGTAGAACAACAAGGACGATTGTTTCAGCACAATTGGCTTCAGAAATGTACCTTGCTGCTTATAAAAAGTAACTCTTCACCATGGTCAGTCTTCCATGAAAGAACCTGTCCTCCATGCAGGCTAACCTGGATACATAAAACAATACAAAAGGATTTATAAATTCTCATCTTAAACACCCTTCAGTCAAACACAAAAGATCAATCTCAAAAGTAAACTAACTCGAACAGAAGCCCCACGTAGACTTCGAAGCAAAACTTGACCAACCCCATTCTTATCCTTTGCAATTTCTACAGCTTTATAATCCTTATCTGCTGCAGAATGATCCATTTCAAGAACACAAATTGGATATCAATATGAAGAACTAACTTGTGTTTTTCTCTGATATAACACAGCATAAATCCTCTAACTTTTATACAAATTTCTAATTTAGACAAAACAACAAACACTTGAGCTGCAATTACTCAAAGCAGTTGAAAATTGATACTTTTCCCTTGTGACAATCCCAGTTTTCCCGTGAAAAGTCTACCAAAATCCTAACAAACTCAACTCAACTCAACTCCACTAATTCAATACCCAATTTATCTTTCTTGTGGAAATTATTAATGACCATAAAAAGCAAGAAATACCCTTTTTTACTCAAAAAGATTTGAACTTTTTTACTTTTTCCCCAAAATGAAGCAACCCCAAGAATCTACAATTGTGTAGAATTTCAAGAACAAAAAAGGGAAGATTCAAATTAAGAATCAAAATTCTCTAACCAATTATTTTCTTCAAATAGTGATTTTTTTTTCTTTTATCATAATGACTCTTTGGACTTATTTGCAGCTATTAAAGAAAATTAATATTGAGAAAAGTCAGATATTTGAACAGAAAAATGTGGAGCATAAATGTATATACATTACATTATATTATGAAAGCTGAGAATTTGTCATTTCAACATTTAATTGGACGTTGATTACCTGAATTAACGGCCTTTGAAGACAATTTTGGTCTAAATATATGTCCTCTTGACTTTTCCTTTTTAACCTTTAATTTCCGACTTGGTTTATGACTAGATTAAATTCAGATTCACGCTGAATCATCCATATTATGGGTAAAGCAATGTCATAGCTCGTATTTTTCTTTTTTGTTTCCCATCCACTATCCTGAATCCGCATTAGAGCCCCGACTAACTCCCAACATGATTTTCTTCATATTCAGGACTCAAATCCAAAACTTATAATTAAGGGTGAAGTTTGCACCACAACACATGTTGATCATGTAAAAGTATTTATTACTCCACAACAACTCTTATCAATTTCCCTAGTTGTTGATCGAGTGAAAAACCTTTATTAAATTCAAGAAGGAAATTTGGTTACATCTTAATTTCGAACCATCTATAACATTGATTTTGTACTATGGCAATTTAAGAAACTCAATATTTATAATTTTATATTAAATTTGACTCACTAGAAATAATATATTGATTTAATAACAACCTCTTTTTTGGAAATTCTCGTATAAGTCTTGTTTTTTCTTCTTTTTATTCATAATGACTATATAGTAACTTTCATATATGAAGGATAATTTCATTCTTGTAATGATCAAATACATTATATCCATTCACATAATATTTTTTCGCTCTTATCGTCGACCTTTATTATTATTTTTTGTCATTTCATACCTTGTTTTCTATTTTAAGCATCCTAGGAATTTTTTGTTTGTCATTCACTTTATTTTGATAGGAACATGATTTTGTACATAATTAAAGATGTCTAGATTAAAAGCATCATCCTTGACTCTTGAACCAACCTTTTGTAGTTGGTAGGTGGTATATAGCTGTTGAAACATGTCATATATCTTTCTTTTTTTCCTATTTGGAATCTAATATTCGATTTGAGATTAATTAATTTGAACTCACATTAGAAAATCTTAAGTTATTTGTTTTCTATTTAAGCTTCTTTTCATCCATTTCATTTTGTTAGTTGGTATAACCTTTTCTCTTTCTTTAGTATTCAATATGAATTTTTTTCACTTCTGTATTTTTTTTTCAAATCTGCTTTGAATTATTTTATTTGAGCCGAGTGTCTTTCGGAAATAACTTATCCGTCTTCACAAGGTAAGAGTGAAGTTTACATACACATCACTCTCTCAAACTTTACCATATGAAATTGCACTGAGTATATTAATATTGTTGCTATGTAGCTTTCGCTCTTACTTATTTTTTTCCCAACAACCATCTAATTAAATTTCTTAGATTTAATATGGTATGAGTCAATTTCAAGGAGGGGGAGGAATTTGATTTGAATTAGCAGGGATATAGTTGTTGAAATATCCAACTATATCTTTTTTCTCTTTTATCATTTTTGTTATTCGGCTTTGATATTTATTATAGGAATCGACTAATTTGAATTTATATTGAAAAATCCATTTTAAATATAAAACCTCTCTATTAAATACGATTTTATTTTCTGGAGTTGAACTCGATCCGGCTATTTTTATGTTAGGGCCACAAAGGAGAAAATAAAAAGGGAGACAAAAGAAAATTAAACCAAAATTTTAACTAATTTTTTTTTCGATTTCTTATTTGATGTCAAATACCTCCTCCAAAGCTAAACTATTTAGAATTTGTGCCGCATAGGGCCCACTCGAGGAAACACTCCCCCATTTTTTACTAAATAACTTGCAAATATAATTCTATTTTAAGCACAACTTGGATGGCTAGTGGCATGATTTAAGCACTTGTCAGCAATTTTTTTAAATAAATATTTTGATGAAGTATATATAGAATTTATTAAGAGCACTCAAATGTAATTTTCTTGAACAAGAGATGGTCAATAATTGGATTTAATCATATCTTAATTATTATTGCCATTTGTAAATAATTAGCCCATTATTGTAATTTGTAAATATCAGTGAATTTCCTTTATTATTTTCTCTGCTATCTAATTATGTGTCCTAAGTTGACTCCTAGGAACATTTTTTTTTTGCAAATTTTTACAATAATATTTGACCTTGATTATTCAATATTTCGAAAGCAAATGGCAGTCATTTTCAAAAGTAGAATAAAAGTACTTGTCAAATAATTAAAATTTAGCTACAAAACAATATTTAACTAATAATTTTGGATAAAGTTTTTTCTTTATGATGAAGGGGGATGTTCAAGCTAACATAATTAGTTAGATGTGATGTATTCAATCTTTAGATTGTTACCGTTGAATTGATTATATTTTTAAAATTATTAATTCAAAAATTAATACAATAATAGCAACAATAACGTATTCTGCTTTGTGTCAAAATTATTGGATTAAGTTTAATCCAGAGTCGGAACTATGGGCCAACCTTACCTAATATCACATTGTATATGTAAATTCTGTCATCGCCACTGATTGATCAAATCATTATTTGTTTTATTTTATACATAAAGTTTTAGCTAACCAACAAAAAGAGACATGGGGACAAATGGTTGGATTGAGGAAAAATGCCAAACTCCATAGCCATCCCAACATAAAATATAGGGCCATCCCCAAAACCAAAGGACAAAATTCACATAACATCACTTACCCCATCATCATAAATATGAGAATTTTTTAAGTGTGTCACTAGAATAGCCACAAAAGCTCCTCTTACATAAGCTTTTGCATATCTCTGAGCTTAAATAAAGGAATACATGACACGTGTCTTTATGTATACTCAATATATACCCGTAAATAGTACTAATAGTTAATTATTACATATTCTTACTTTAATTTTATGATTTATCTCGTTAATTATTATGAATTGATATAAATATCGAGAGTGAATAAATATATGTTGTCCTCATGTATTCTCAAAATAATAATAGAGTAAGTGCATACAAGATACCAAATAATTAAGAATTTAAGACATAGTTGATGTCTTGATGAATTAATCTAAAAGAGCAAATATATGAGACTGAGTAAAAACAGAAATGACATTATGCCTGTCCATAACATCTTAGACCTTTTCCATTATTATTATTATTATTATTTTGATAATTAGATATTTTCACCAATTGACTAATATGCACAATTACATTTTACACGTTATTTAGATATGGTGTCATGCTCAAATCTCTAAAAGAAAATTTAATCGTGAGTTAAACGCACATCACTAATTCAAATTAAGATGGAAAATATGGTTGAAAATGTGATGTTTTTGGAAGCATAAGGTAGCTCATTATATTGGTTTCTATGACTTAGAAAGTAAACGTTGCGAACACCAATTTGGCTCATACTAACCCTGAAGACTTCGTTAAGGAGTAGTTGTGGGTCTCTAGCAAGGATGGAGATGGAACGATAGAGGTCTTGAAGGTGGTTGATCTTGAACTTTTGACCCCACTTACCCCTGGGTCGTACTTAACTATTTAAGCTTGTAAATGAGGTGATCACACAAATCTACACGATATAAGAACAGATATAAGTCCTAAGTTCAAGTTCAAAGCTCACTAATTCATATTTGAAATTGCTATAGAAGCAATCTTAAGAGATTTGGCAATCCTCACATAGTTCAACAGACTTTATATCTCCATAACATTGATATCAATAGTCCATGCTTAAATAATGGACAATGTGCACTCTGTGAATACATCATCACGCAAAGAACTTTTCTGACCATAGTCCCTACACTCCAAGAACCCTTTGTACATTCCTCGAAGGAATGGTGATGTCAAGAACTAAGGTGTGTGCTCTCTCTACCACGGGGCTCTACATGATTGGAGTGAAAAACTTCAACCACCTTTGTACAGGGCACCAAAAGCAAATTGCAGCAAAAATGATCTCCAGTGACTGATTCTCTCTATGTACTAAAAGAGGCGATCCAATCAAGCTGCTGCGCATACAGACCCTAAAAAAAGAAGAGTGATTTAGTATACCATGATGTGTCACAAGGAGCAACGTAACAATAGCAGTAAATTCCTTGTTCTTTTTCCTCCTCCTAAGTTATTTACTGATTCTGCTACGTAATTGTATAAAACATCTCTCGACTCTCAAGATACAACAAACAATATCTATCTCTGAACTCGTCAGGCAAGAGAGCAAAATGACCTACGCTTGATGAAAACAACAAAGTAATTGACCTCAAAACAGTTCCCTAAGTAAGGACAGGAGAAAACTTCGGCTGGCCTCACCAATACAGTAGTTATATTTTCTCAACCCCTCTTGATATAATATTCTTTAACCCAAACACCTACTGATATAATAACTCTGTCAACAATTGCCTTAGCCCTTAAGTTCCTTTTCTAGTACCAAAGTTTATCTCTTCTACCATTCCCTTCAAAGTGGACCAGTTCTAGAAGGAAAACAAATGGGATACAGGTAAAATTTACTCCAAAGGTTTCCGACTAAGTTTATACAAGCTTTCACACAAGGACAGTGTTTCAGTATATTATAACAATGAGTGTATGTACGTGAAAACTTTCTTTTTCCTTATAACAGTTCTCAGTATGCTCAAACCGCTCTATCATCTATATTTTTAAAGAGGAAAAATTTATTCATAAATAAATAGCTCTCTAATTATCAATTTCTAATAGGAACCAACATTTTTCATACTCGAAGGCAATTTGTTTATACGGTCTAACTGCTGCAAAAGGAGGCGCCAATTGCTTTTTTTTCTCTCCTATTTCCTATGGGGGAGAGGGAGAGAGAGAGAGAGAGACCTGAAGACCAGGAAGAGCAGCAGAACTTCCCTTCATCAACATACTTCACATCAAGGCCAATGAACCAGGATCCAGCACTCACATCATCATGAGCATATGAGCGAAGAATTGATCTACAAAGTGGAGGGAGACAAACAGTAAGCATTTTACTATTGCCACCACAATTGATGGAAACATATGGCTTTGTTTTTCTTTTTAAGTGGAGTGATGTGCATAAAAGATAACCTACTAACATATATGATCAATCTAATACGGAAAAAATTATGGAGAAGTAAACACATGTTACAAACAAAACCGGCCCTTCACTGAGAGTAGAACCCCGAGCTCAAGGTTCTTGGCACCTCAGTCGTTGCTACTTCAGCATGCAATAGAAACATAATGCTAATCCACATTTCTTCTGATAATAACTACATAGTCAATCCCTCATATTTTACCTGTTGATAGAAATAAATTGAGCCAAGGCCTTCGATATAGCAAATATTTCACCGGAAGCATGCCTGAAATATCTGGTTGCGAAAGAGTTAAAAAAAAATGGAAGAATTAGCATCTAAACAAGTTGAAGACTCATCAGCATGCAGATGCTGGCACGTCATGCCTGATCCATATCAGCATGACCAGAATATATACATATCTATTCTTCTTCCTGCTGGCAGTTAAACATCTCTAAGTAATCTCCATTCACAAATTTTTTGTTCAACTTCTCCAACAAATATTAACATAACTAATGAAATTAACACTCTTCAAGTTTGCTAACACAAAAGATAAAAGAAAGAAGAAAAGGAAGAAGATATGAATCCAATACTCATAATGCAATTTCCCTTGAATATATACTCATATATATTTTCCTTCTCCAACAATTTTCCTCTTTTGCAATACTCATATATTTATTTTCCTTGAATCATTTGAAATAGTGTATCTTCATTTTTGTTTGGAAAATATATATGTCAGATACCATAATTAATATATTTCTTGTCTATCCCGGCAAAAAAATTGTCCTTCTTTCCCTCAGTTTATGAGGGCTGACTCTGAGATTCAAATTACGTATGATCAATATTTCCAACCAAGACTCACAAGCAACTAGCACTAGACAGAGAAGAAGTAACTACAACACATGCAGCAGTAGATCTCTGCAGTATATCTAGCACTGCTTAGCTTCAGGCCAGATAATTTCAGTAAATCGTACAGAAGTACTCACGATTTTCCATCCCCAAATTTCCACCACTCTGGCTCATACCATTTCTGTTCCCTGTGAATAAGAAACAAAAATTAGGTTATGAAGAACTAACACTGTCTTTCAGCAAAACAGCAATCATCCAATAAACAAGACAAACTCACGGCTGTGAAAAAACTTCGCCAGATTTCATACACCCTATGTAGACACGAGGCTTATCCAAATAGCTGGTAAGGACTGCTCCAATAGCATCTGTGGATAAACTAAAGCCAATAAGCATACGGCACATATTTTTAAAACATAAGAACATGTTAACAGGTTAAGAACTCAGCAAAGAACATCATAGATATGGCGTTATAATATTATGTTTCATTGGTTATGGTATTAGAATTTTCTGTGAAGGACATAGCCAATCGAGATTTTATCACTAGGATTATAGTATCTCAAGGGATCATCTCCAATCAGTTGCACCAGATGGTTAGAGAGTAGAGAGTAAGAAGATACAGCAAGATTTCTCATTGGCATCTTGATACAATCTATTAAATGAATAAACTGTTCAAGGTTATTGCATACTTTATTTAATCAAAAGAAACTCTGATATAATGAACTCACGGTACTTGTTTGAACTCTCCAAGTCGTAATTCAATAGGATTCATTCTGGTCCTAGCTTTGTAAAATGAGGCAACTTTGACACAATATGGCCAATTCTACTTTTGCTCACTCAGGGAAATCAATTTAGACCTGGTTCGCCACAAATAGGTACCATGCCTTTAATATTTTAGGTAACATGACACAACTTCAACACTGCCTTACTTTTGTACATTATTTGTGATTTATGTAAAACCCTTACTGTCTCTTTGAGAGCCTACAGCTTGATAAGAATGAAAATCCAAAATCACCTAGGTACAACATTTAACATTTCCAGATTCAACATGCCAATGCTGACATACATTAGGAAACTCTTTAGCAATCTCTTTCCTACACTTAAGAGTCTAAAGAAATTGATGACTTCAAATCTACCATAACAGTTTCTTAAATAGAAAGAAAATTAAATCATAGAAGATGGAAAGAAATTAGCAGAGCACAGACTACAGAGAACAACAGATACACTAATGTCCATATTGGAGGCTCCTAATACTGTGTACCTAAATTAACATAGACATTGTCGTTGACCTTGGCATAAAACTCAGCATCCCAATGGTCAACAGCATGAGCAAAAAATGACTTCGTCTTCTTTGATTGCTCTTGAGGGGACTCCACATGATCATTCTGCTCAGGAAGAAAATAATATTCACATACCGAGTTTTCTAGACATATGTACTACAAGAACTAGATTACACAGTAAAGTAACCCGATTTTCAGAACGGTAAGATATACATATAAAGACATACAAATAAGCTCACACGACATGAGTGTGCTGACATATAACAACATTATTGATACCCATTTATTTATTTGAAAAGTTCTTTTTCTCGAAAAGGAAGTGGGATTTGATAACCCTTCATTTATTACTATTTCTTTCTGTGGTAGAGGAAGGATGTGAATAACCCAAGAAGATATAATCTATTTTGATAGGTTAGAACGACTAGCAACTCTCAGTTAATTTAATATTCTCAATTCTCAAAGCTCGTTTCTTTTATGGTTATAAATATAACATTGCTATCTTTAGTTGATAACAAGTAACTAAGTTTATAAGAAATGACATGCAAATGCTTCACATACAAGAATGATGAAGTCATCGGAATTCCTGCTTTCATCATCAATGGCTCTATCTGAACTATCTCCACGATTTAAACTGCATGAGGTGTAAATTCGAGTAAGTAACCTGATTGAAAGAAACATCTAGTACCTTATTTTCAAAGAACATTATGGTGAATCCTTTATTTAGTTCAGATCTATCAAGGTAGATACCTTCTTCCTATGACGAATCGAATTACGATACCTTTCTCCTCCTCTAATTTTTTACGAGCAGGACCTGCCAAAAGTAACTTACAAATTTAGATAGAAATCAGTTGTTTCAAAAGTTAACTCATCATGATAGCAGTTATACTGCAGATACTTCTGATTAAGACAAGATCAATGATATCACAAGGGAATTCCACAGACAATGATTGGATCAGCAAGGTGAGCTGAAATATAACTTCAGCATCTTAGTCGAATTGGTTCAATTTTAGCTTCACAAAAGGCCTACAAAAAGAAATCAAGAAAAAGGAGAGAGGAAAAGAAAGCTAAACCAGTAGGCATCCATGCTTTGCGAATTGCATCTCTGTTTTTCTTGTTGCCAAAATTTGTAGAGACACCTATAACAGCTAGAAGCTTTTTCTTTGAATCCTTCTCATTGTTATCCAGTAGATGCTTTGACACAAAACCTTCCTGACTGGCTTTGCCCAGTTCCATCTGAAGTGCAGTTAGCCTCTTCTGTTGTTCCCTGGCAAAGAAATCATCAGCCTGTATAATCCCAGTATAAAATTCCAATATGAAGAGAAATTCCCTCAAAGCTAGGACTGAAATTTAATACAATCATCTAACCTGCAGGTTATGATCTTCAGTGTATCATCTACTGATATAGCCGAACGGCCCTGTAAAGGAAGATAAGCATGCCTATAACTTTTGATATAACATTTACCATCTCAAGACTCAACTCATCAGGACCAATGAAACAACAAAAAATTGAGATCTCAATGCCAACTTCATCAAACTATCTGACAAAAAACCATTTTTTTGAAGTACACTATTTGACAAAAAACTTGTAATTGAACAAAGAATCTTTATTAGTGTAAGTTTACATCAGATATCAAGCATAAACAGGCCTAGGTCACAAAGGCTTTTTAGATGGGATAGCCTGAGCAGTACAGTACCATTCACCTTGAGATTCCTCTCGTGAATTAATTTTCAGGTGAATATATGACATACAGAACTCTTGCCGCTTCCTGTAGCCCTTAAATAGCAATAAAACCCAGGTCTTTCATGTAAAAGGGGTTTGGTGCATAATCTGACATAACTATGTCATACTAATAAGCAATAGAATTTCTTCCTGTTTCTGAGTTCTGTTCATTTTATGTTTACTAGAACAACTAGCAAAAACTAGGCATAAAAGGCTTTTGGTGATCTTATTGGTGCATGGTATGGGGGTTCCTCAACTTGGGTGAAGTTCTAGCAGATTAGCCCAAGTAAACTTGTGACAATGTTGAGTCTTACATGAAGGAAATGCACTCTTCACCAAACCAATACAGAGGGCTAGGTAACATTTGATAATGTGGAACCTTGGATTTTCTTTATAATCAACATATTAACCATATTCTACATTCAGACCTAGGGGACTACCTTATAGTCAGTTATTATAATCCTGACATGACAACCACCTTGATCTTTATAGAGCCTATTTGATCCTACATACTAGAACTTACTAAAACAAACATGACTGGAGAATTCAGGGAAAATGAATCAGCTTTATCTACCACATGAATAGAACAACATTACCATTAGAGAGAAAATACCTGTCCGGTTCTCCTATCAAGCTCTTGAATAAGATATACCCTATTCTCCGAGTCCAGCCACAACCTGCCAATTATGCAATTACCAGTTGCCACAGTTAAATCATATCGTCAACTACAAAAACAACACACCCAATGAAATCCCACAAGTGGGGTTACCCCTAACTCGTGGAGGACTCTCAACTCAGTACAACAAATCAAAGTAGGTATGAAAAGAGAAAACGATAATAAAAAAACAAAAGCAACTAATAAGGAAACAGTAATAACAACAAAATAGTGCGATAATGGAAACAGGATAAACAACAAATGATGAGAGAAATCAAAAGCAAGACACTGTTAGAAATCATTCAATTAATCAACTACACCCTGTTATCAAGGATTAAATACGTGGCTCCACTTAGCTTAGCTCGCATAGGCCAGTTCACACACGACACTAGCAGTGTGATAAATAAACAAACCAGAAAAAAAGGAAAATGTGCATTTATGCATGGACGTACATATATATATATACAAGAGAGAGAGAGATCAACCTGCCGGCGACATAAAGAGCAGCCATTGTAGAGAACATAGAGAGCATTAGAAACGACATTCGAGATCGGAAATTGGAGGTGGATGATAGCCGGTTGGTGGAACCCCGACTATTCATTTCTTCGACGTCGTCGACTCCGACGGAGCAGTCGTTGGCGGCGGCCGATTACGGCTATTGATATCGGAGGAATTTAGACTGATCGGAGCTGATTGAGTTGCCGAGATTTTCGATCCAATTGTCAATTTGGGATTTTTTATTTTAAAGTGTGAGGAATAAGATTGAGGTGTTACCAATGAAGATTTAGTGAGGTTTCGATGTCCGTTTTAATTAAAAAAAGAAAAGAAATAAAACTGGTAGGTACTCCCTTTTCGTATTAGAATTCCGTTTTACTAAGATATCCAAAAATAATGATGTATTACTGTTAAAATAACAAAAAAAAATTATGCTATTTGGGGTTCAAATCATAACTTTTCATTCAAATGGGTACCGATTACCGCTGTGCCAAAAGGGGAATGTGCTAATTGATTGCACTGTAGGCTCCATCTCCATTAAAGTATTAGCTTATAGTCGCACCGGTCTTCCTTCTTTTTTAGTGCACATGAAACGAAAACCCTAATAGAGACTACCCACACGGTGATCAAAACTCTTCCTTCTCTGCTTCACTGTCAATTGATTGGGGCATGAATGAAGTTGTAACGGAGCATGTACCCGTCAATCAAACACGACTTTGACATCTGCTTGTGGTAGGGGGGATCGGGTGATTTCGCGAGTAGATGACCTCGCATTCAAGCATTCAATCATTCTTTCTATCAGAGACTTCGAGAACTCTATGAAGATCGAATTAGGTCTCAACGAGCGAATTAGTGTTTTACTATCAGCCACAAGTTTCATGTTCGACGCAGTATTCATACGGAAAATTATGATCAAAGAGTTCTTTATCAACCACCATCTACTTCAGAGATCCCTAAGAAGATCTTTTTCAGATACAAAAATTCAGTATCTTTCACAAAATTAGATTTTTTGTGGACTTCCAAAAATCTGTTTCATGTAGCTTGGCAAGGAAATTTTGAGTCGTGGCTACAATCCATGCAGGCTCGCCATAATAATTATGACTCATACTCTTAGCCAATTTAGCTCTTAATATAGGATCATTCAAGTCAGGTTTTTTTTTGTTATTGAAATAGGTGAATTCTTATAGATCCATCCCCCGAGGGAACTTGACATGTGATTTTTAATCATCTAGCTTCCTTCAAAAAGGCTTATGCTTCCTCGGTAAATGTCTTGGTAGAAGATATAATTTCTTGGACCTGAGGTTTAGTAGTTTTTAAGTAAGTACGTAGCTCAACAAGAAATTTCCTTATATGTCCAACTTTTAATAAATCAAGATAGCCGTTTGTTCTGGTATAATAGTTTTTGTCAAGGGTGTCCAACTTTAAATATATATCCTTTAAATGTAGAATTTGACATATATATATACCACGTAATTTTCCGACAAAGGGTGTTTGGGCATCCTGGGATGGTTGTAGCTACGCCACTGTTATGCACTACAGGGTTCATTCGGAGGTGGCCAACTGAATTTTCTCCATATTCAAGACTTAAACTCAAGATCTTTAGTTAAGGGTGAAACAACCGCATCACTGCACCGCAACCCATATTAATAAATTGATAGGTACTTAAATAAAGGTTCTATAAAAGCTAATAAAAAATAATGGGATTTTCAAATTTCTTTCTTATATCATGGCCAAATTGAAAAAAGAAAAACAATACACTATAATTTTAACAAAATTTTACTGTTCCGGCACATATGGTTCAGTGACCAATTGACAAATATTAGTAAAAAAGAATCACAAAAAATTGAATAAGTGATATTGTAAGTGGGATTAATCATTGAAACATCAAATTATTGAATTATTTCAAATATACACTATAATTTTAACGAAATTTTATTGTTCCTGCACATATGGTTCAGTGACCAATTGACAAATATTAGTAAATAAGAATCACAAAAATTGAATAAGTGGGATTGATCATTGAAACATCAAATTATTGAATTATTTCAAATACACACTATAATTTTAACGAAATTTTATTGTCCTTGCACATATGGTTCAGTGACCAATTGACAAATATTAGTAAAAAAGAATCACAAAAAATTGAATAAATGATATTGTAAGTGGGATTGATCATTGAAACATCAAATTATTGAATTATTTCAGATATGTGGAGCCTATATATGAAGTGCTATTTACATGCCTCTTGAGTTAATTGAGCAAGCCAATATTTTGGAGATGAAATTAGTTTAAATTGTATTTTAAAAATATAATTCGTAGTCACGCTTGATTTGCGACTTGAGTTAATTAAGCAAACAAATCATTTTGAAGATTGTGTTAGTTTATAATCACATTTTAAAATATAAGTTGTCGTTGCACTTTTAAAATGCAATGTCAAAAGATGAATAATCATCCTCTAAATTAATTGAGCTATCCCGTAAACAATATACACAATGTAAATTATATATATATATATATATGTGTGTTTTTGCATATCTATTTTTTGAATTTCTCATAAGAAATACACACATTTTCCCAAAAATGCATATTGTGAAAAAAAAAAAATATCCTAAAGGACAAGGGACCATGTGGAGGAAACTTCATACCATGTGAGATTTCTCTAAACAGTGACAAAAATGTCATAAATCTAATTAATATTTGAAACTTTAGGAAAATGTTATGAGAAAAATAAAACTATTAAGACTTATATTATTATAATTATGTTATTTTATTTTCATTACCTAATTGTGATAGCAATCTAAAACCTTTTTTTTCTATTTTCCTTTTGATTTTTATTATACTAAGGTTGATGAACAATTTGTAAGTTTTTTTTATTTGATCAATACAAAGCTTAGTTTGTTACCTACAATATATAAAATGCTTGAGCTTATCCACCTAGTGCTAATTAATTTTCTTCTTAATAAGTAATTGTAATTTGTTCAATATATATTACATATAAATTATATAATATGATGTGGGTATATAATCTTTATTTAATAATCGAAAGCTCAAGAAAGTGGGAAAAGAAAACAATAAAATGAATTCACTCACTATACTTCGATTAAAATTTAGCATTACATACCATGTTTGTTTATTGAAATATCTAATTATACTTTTGTCTCAAATTAATTGAAATTGACTGAACAAATAATTTATATATTCTACATATATTTCGTGTTAAATCAGATAAATAAATTGAAATTTCGAGTTTTTAAGTTTTTTCAATCATAGTGCGAGTTGATGCGATGTGTGTTGCTGGCATATTGCGTCCTATAAAAATCGGAGACGTGACTCATGTGAATTCACCAGAGAACTACTACTACCCCACAAATTCTCTCTTACTAATATCAGAATCCACATTTCTTTCTTCGATCCAAATTTGCGAAGATGAACGATGCAGATGTATCAAAGCAGATCCAGCAGATGGTCAGATTCATCCGTCAGGAAGCCGAAGAAAAAGCCAATGAGATCTCTGTCTCCGCCGAAGAAGTATGCCGTAATTATTTGCTATTCACCATTTTTTGAACTGAATTCAGTTTTAATAGTTCGAAGGATCGAATAAGTATAAGATATGCTCTAATTTGAGGCTAATCTAGTTATTGAGAAAGTATGTAAGCCTTACGAATTCAAATCATGGATTGATGTTGAAGTTAATTTAGTTTTAGAGTAATAATGTGAAGCATGGAAGAAGTGTAAACCTTAATTATTAAAAACATGCTCTTAGTTTGAAGTTAAATTTAGTCATAGAGTAATAATGGACAAATCATGGATTGATGTTGAAATTAATTTAGTTTTAGAGTAATAATATGAAGCATAGAAGAATTGTAAACCTTAATTATTTAAAATATGCTCTAATTTTGAATTTAATTTTAGTCATTGAGTAATAATGTGCTTGTGCTCATAGAAGAAGTAAGGCTCAGTAATACAAATCATGGCTTGATGTTGAAGTTAATTTAGTTTTAGAGTAATAATATGAAGCATTGAAGAAGTGTAAACCTTAATTATTTAAAAATATGCTCTAATTTTTTTATTTTTATTTTAGTTATAGAGTAATAATGTGCTCATAGAAGAAGTAAGACTCAGTAATACAAATCATGGCTTGATGTTGAAGTTGATTTAGTTTTAGAGATATAATGTGCACATCGAAGAAGTAAGCCTTAGTTATTCAGAATTTGATCCAATGTCGAAGTTAAATTTTGATATAGAGTAATAATGTGCGCATCAAAGAAGTAAGTCTTACTAATACAAAACATGGCTTGATGTTGAAGTTAATTTAGTGTAGGGTAATAATGTGCCATCAAAGAAGAAAGCGTTATTTTTTCAAGATATGCTCCAATATTGTAGTCAAATTTAGTTATAGAGTAATAATGTGTGCATTGGAGAAGTAAGCCTTAATTATAAAATCATGGTCCGATTTTGAAGTGAGTATAAGTTCTATGCATGGATGACATCAAGTCACTTAAAAGGAAACTGCAAGTCATCGACAATATAAGAAAATCTTTGCACTAACAGTGTACATAACTAATAGCTTGTTTGGCCAAGCTTTTGGGAGGCTAAAAATGCTTATTTTTTTAAAGTGAGGTGTTTGCCCAAACTTTGGGAGAAAATAAGTGCTTCTGGAAAGTAGCATAAGCTGTTTTGCTGAAGCTAAGAAAGTAGTTTTTCCCTAAAAGCACTTTTTTGAAAAACACTTCTGAGAAAAATACACTTAAAAACACTCTTCAAAAGTTTGGCTAAACACTAATTGTTGCTTAAATGTGCTTTTTGTCCAAACACAAAATGCTTCTTACAAGAAGTACTTTTGGAAAAACACTTTTCAAAATAAGCTGATTTAAAAAGTATGGCCAAACATGCTATTGATCCGCTTGGAGTTGATCTCAGTTTGGTAGTCAGTTTATCTCTCGTTCTCAAAGTAATAACGTTTGCTCCAAAGTACTAAACAGTAATTATAAAATCTATACTACAAATTTGAAGTTAATTTGAGTTTAGTCATAGATGTATCTGCTGTTCTTAGAGTAAGAATGTGCGAAGAAGTAAGCTGTTGTTATACAAATTATGCTCATCTTTAAGTAAAATGGAGTTTGCTAATTATATTTATCTCTTCTTAGAGTAATAATGCATTCATGGCAGAATGGAGGCATAATTATACAAATTTGGCTCCAATTGGAAAGTTTAGTGTGTTTAGTCATACTGATTCTGTTGTTAGAGTGTTAATGAGCACGCCGGATTTGTGATTGTTTTAGGAATTCAACATTGAGAAGTTGCAGCTAGTGGAAGCAGAGAAGAAGAAGATCAGACAGGAATACGAGCGTAAGGAGAAACAAGTTGATGTTCGCAAGAAAATGTAAGTTCCCCAATTTGGTTTGTATAGCAATTTTCATCCATCTTTGACACCAGTCATTAAAAAAAAGATTATGCAATAAATTATGGTATGAGTAAAATTTAAGATCACAGATCTGTCTGGATTTGTGGTCTTCCGAGGCTCTCACACACATATTACAAACATAAAACAAATATCAAAATTGTGTTTAAAATTTACTTGGAAGTTGGAGTTGTTCAAGTGGTTTTATTTCTTTCTCCGTGATTATGAGGTTGAACAGACAATGTTGTAATACTGTTCAATCATAACTGTAATAGCTACACCTTCATTTTGCATGACATCATCAGTCTATATTCAGTGGATTAGCTGTATGATCTATCGTTTCAGTTGACCACTTCTATAAAAAAGATCTATGTTTGCAGTTGAGTAGTTTCCTTTATCTTTTCAGTATGTCGAGGTTTCTTCTTGTTTAGCTCCATTTATTGACACTTGAACTGCAAATTAAGTCTGTATCTGCATTGATGAACATTCTATATTGCTCATTTTATTGGGCATTGATTGGATAAAACATTTCTGGTAACATCTGTATTTGCGGGAGTGTTTTGGCCTTGACATATGCCAAAAGTTATCTTCCCTATTATTTGTGATGTCCTCTTTACTTCTGTATTTTTCTTTTTTAAATTGCTTTGATGTGTGTTACTCGAGTCAACAGTCTACTGGAACAGCCCTTTCGAGACCCCACCTATGGGATTTACACCGGGCATGTTGTTGTTATATCATGTAAAGAATTTCTGAACAACTGAAGTAATTCGTACAGTTGATCCAACTGATCTTGATTGATAGATTTTTTAAGTGACTCCACTTGGCCTATACAAACCTTCTTTTAACGTATTTCATTGTATTATTACTCTAAAGTTGATTCTCTAAAATTGTTTTGCTGCTATTATTATGTGAACACAACATTTTCTGTGGCTAAAGTAAAATCCAATTTCAATTTTGTTTGGGCAAAGTAGAGTGTTTAAAGTTTCTTGATAATGTATTTGCAGTGAGTACTCCATGCAACTCAATGCCTCTCGAATCAAGGTTCTTCAAGCTCAGGATGACTTGGTCTGCTCCATGAAGGAGGCAGCATCAAAGGAACTTTTAAATGTCAGCCATCACCACAACCACCATATCTATAAGAAGCTTCTGCAAGCTCTTATTGTTCAGGTACTTTGGCTGACAGCAATTAGCTGCATGAGTTTTCTGTCCCCGCCTCCCCTTTTTTCTCTTACTGGAGTTGGCAGAACAAACTTTGTATCGTAGAAAATGAGCAGGCTATTTTATGAAAGACAATCTATTTTCATATGACTTCTCATGTGATTTCTTGTATGAAGTTCTGATTGTGCATTAGAATGTTTAGATGTGAAGAGATATATTGTAGGAGTGGTTGCAATTAAAGATACTAAAGTATCATTTGGATAGCTTGAGCCTGAAATGAAATCATTTATTGCTTCTACCCTTCAAGTTGGATCCTTTGGAAGTTGATATTTTATTTTCAGAATCTCAAGCTGGTTAACATTCTTTTAGGGATAATATGAAGGTTATCACATTTTCTTAGAAACTGTTGAGTGCTGTGCCAAAGTTGCTACAAAGTTTGTGTTTTTCTCTACATTTCTTGATGACTTTTGGGACTTATATTGCTTCCTTCTTTGGGCATAACATAAAAGCAATTCTTTGTGCTACAGAGTTTGCTCAGACTTAAAGAGCCTTCTGTCCTACTACGTTGTCGGGAAGATGATGTCTCCTTGGTTGAAGACGTCTTGGATGCTGCAAAGGAAGAGTATGCAGAGAAGTCTCAAGTTCACGCACCTGAGGTCATAGTTGACCAGATCTACCTTCCACCAGCTCCATCACATCACAATGCTCATGGCCCTTCCTGGTACACTGCCTCATTTGTTCTTACTTTCAATAGGAAACTTTAGAAAGCTCTTAGTTCTCAAATTAGCGCTCCATTAGATGGAGGTGACTCATGTGCAGTTGGACTTGGATTGGCCTTTTGTTTCTCTTGCTTACCGTGTATCATTGCTCTTCGGAGGAAGTTAAAGCACTCAAGCTTGTAGAATCTAATTAGGTACCATTACTGATCTCTCTCTCTCTTTCTATGCCATGCCACAGCTCTGGAGGAGTAGTTTTGGCTTCTCGAGATGGGAAAATTGTATGTGAAAATACACTTGATGCCAGATTAGAAGTCGTGTTCCGTAAGAAGCTACCAGAGGTACTTTCTGCTCCTCAGTCCTTTTGTACTTTTGAAAATTTCCTATTGATGTTGTCAAATTTCTATTTTGACTTTCATGGTTCCACCCATGTTTTACATACTTGTGGTCCACCTATTAACTTTAGCTCTCTGTATTAGTTCCCTTCTACTTTTAGATGTCAATCAAATGAGATGCAAAATCTTACATGTTCCTTGCTTTGATAGACGTCACGTAGTACTTTCAAGTTTCAACTAAGTTATAGACATTGTCTACCTCTTACCAAATACGGTTTAAACTTTTAAAAACTTTAGTCATCTTCTTTTATGTTGTTCCTGGTACAGAACTTAGGTAGTGATGGGGGCAAGTTTATCGCTTACGAGTGTCTGATGATGTTAGACTATGTGCCCCTCCCCAAAACCACAAATAGGTAATTCAGCCTGTTTGAGGTAGGGAAACACTATGACTTAGATAACCACATCAACAATACCAGAGAACATGTGTTTAATGAGAAAGAAAAACCACTTTCCCGTATGATGAGTTCATTTTCTAGTCTTCCTAAGAAGTATGTGTGAGAGCACGAGGAGATCTCCTACTTTTAGCTATAGCCCTATAGCTGTGTCCTATAATTTGGTAATAGGGCTTATAAGCATGCCCTACTTATTTCTTCCCATATATGTAATCCATCATGACAAAGTTACCCGGTTACCTGCGTTGGTGGGAGGTAAAAGGTATCCCGGTGGAATTAGTTGAGTGGGTGCAAGGTGGTCCGGATGCTACTGTTAATCCATTATCAAAAAGAAAAAGAAAAACAAACCATAACCTACTTTACTCTAGCTCCATCCTTCGATTGATCTCTCCATTAGACAAGTGGTACTGTATTTCTCAAATGTTTGTTCTATTGGTTTCCAACGATTGCACTTTGCAAAATTGTGGCAATATTAATACTTCGTTTGTGTTAATCAATCTGTCTCTGCATGCAGATTCGCAAGTGTCTATTCAGTCAAGTTGCTGTCTAATACATGAGAAGCATTAGTGTATCTATCACCTTTTGCTCGCGACTCTTTGGGATTCTGAAAATGGCACCTGAGCGGATAAGTTATTATGGATTGCTCGTATACTATTTCCTTTTTTCTCTACCCTGTTGTGCTTATATAACACTCTGTCGGACTCATGTTAAAGGGGTATTTTCTTCAACATTTTAGCATTAAGCACATGCATTATATTTTCGTTTTCAGTGTTCAACAATAAGTGTAAGTTACTGGAACCCTGAGTTTGCTGGGTCGAGAGAATAAAATTATTCGGAGTTGATGGCTCTCCATACTTTATTAATGTATCTCTAAGTCAGTGCTTTATGCTTATATTAGTACTTAATTTATAATGGGGGTATGTTTATACCTTTCATTGATTTTTTGGAAGTTTTTCTACTCGCAAAATTTTATTTTTATCCAATCTAAATAATGTATGTCTGAATAGTAAACATAATTGGAATTGTAAATGTCTATTGGCGAAGAAAAATAATTAAAGAGTTTCTATTTCTAAAATTCTTAAAGGTGTAGAAGTAGATTACTGAATAACAGAAGCAAAATTGTCTAACAAAGCTGCGGAATACCAACGTATTAAGCTGAGTTAGGCAGATTTTAATATCTGAACCAAACATTATATATAATTAATACAAGTATAAGATACATAAAAAAATTAATATCACATTTTATATGAAATAAGTAATACATATATCAGCAATACAAACGAATGAACAAATATCTAAAGACAAAAGTATCTCGTACAATAAGTAATTCTTAAAAAACGATAATTGTATTGTTTCATTGCATAATCATTTTCACATAAACATTTCATATATTAAATCTTATATAACTAATACCCTATCAAACCTATGAGTGATTTCATAATCATAACTTGTCATATGAAACTTATCTTTTTTTTTTTTGGTTCCCGCCTGGTGTCTGGAAGCTCCGATTAAATTCGGATCGCGCTCTGCAGGGCCCATTCGGGGGTGACGCTCCCAACAAGATTTTCTCCATACCCAAGGCTCGAACCCGAGACCTCTGATTAAGGGTAAAGCGAAACAGATTTTCTGAGAATTCAAAAAATAAAAAAAATAATACCCCATCAAACCAAACTTGCACGTTTCTAGAAAAAAAGAAATGTTATTTATTTATTTATTTATTTTGGTTAATAAGCTTTTCGAAGTTTTTTTCCTTAATTTGTTTTTTTTGACTCTGTTTACCCTACTAAAAAATAAAATAAATCAAAATCCTTTTCTACCAGTGAGCCTCTTCTCTTCTCCCTCTCTTTGGTCTCGCACCCTCTGGGACTTTCGAACAATAACACAGAAAAAAAGCCATTAGACTCTGTCGGGTGCTTTCAAGAATCTGCAGTTTTCATTACAACATCAGTTTCTCGCCTCTTTATTAGATCCATTATCAGGTCATTATACCGAAGCTGTTCTTTCTTTTTCTACTTCATTATATACCAAAGATTGTAATTTCACCTGTATAATTTCCATAAAGATTATCTTTTTCGCATACCATCTTGCCTTTTTGATATGTTGGAAGCTGTTTAGGGGTTGGAAATATCTGAAATTTATCTTTTCAATGCAATTTTTTCATAAAAATGTGAACTTTTCAGTTTTGATATGTATCTGTACTTGTTAGTATATGGAAATGGTCTCGAATAGAGCTGAAAGGATATAGAGTATTTAGTTGATTGAACCCAAGGGTGTGGCCTAGTGGCCAATGAAGTGGTTGATGAGGTTTTAGGTTCAAATCCGGAGACAAAAACATTAGGTGATTTTTTCTATCTGTCCTAACTTTGGTGGACAGAGTTACTTGGTACCTTTTGCTGGTGGGAGGTGGCAGGTATCCCATGGAATTAGTTGAGGTGAGCGTAAGCTGGCTCGGACACCATGGTCATTAAAAAAAATATATAGTTGGTTGATTGATGCATCTTTACTTGCTTTTTAAGTATTGAACCTAACTTATGCTAAGACTTGCTCCCTTGGGAAGAGGGTTGTTATGGGTTTGGTGAAGAAATTTGAGGGTGTGGATTTATTTTCTGTTTTCAGCTCTCAGGGTTTAAGGTATACATTTATTTTCTATTGTTAGCTCAAGGCTTTGGTCATGTTGTTGATTTGCATTACTGTATTCTATTGTTTATCAACATCACTGTATTTCTTTTTAGGTTGATTCTACTCGTGCTTTAGGATATTTTTACCTTTATAATTCTCGCAAAAGCTCTATCATTTGTATTCCATCTTCCCCTGTTGATATATTGGAAGCTGAAAAGCAACCAATATCTGTCTTTCCAATGGGAAGTTCGCATAAAAAATGTGAACTTTTTTTAGTTTTATGTATGTATCTGAACTTCTCTATGAAGCAAACTTATGATAAGAGTCACTCATTCTGAGGGGATTTGGGTGATTTGCCTGGCGTTCTGGGTATACCTTCAGTTTCCGTTTGAGCTCAGTGTTTTTGGCCTTACTGATTCACATTAATGTATTCTATCATTTTAATGAACTCATTAGGCAATGTAGTATTGGAATGAATTGGGCCCAAATAGAGAGGAGTAGTTCCCCTGGATTTATATAGCCGAATCCAAATATATTTAGGATAACGTAGTTGGTTGGTACATTCTTTCTTTTGAGGTTAATTCTATATGTTATTTAGCCTTTCTCTCTCAAGTCATTTAGCAGTGTCAATTTAGACTAGCATGGCTTTCAATTGTGCCTTTCTTTTTGTTTTATTGTCTACAGGTCTGGAGGCTGTAATACATATGAATGGCGTGGAGGGCGGCAGGGAAAAAGGTGTGTTTTGAGGCCTCTTCTGTTCGGGTCAACTGAAAATCACTTCATAACTGATCCTTGACCTTTCAAATAGTCTGTTTGCTTTCATACAAAAAATAGAGTTTATTAGCTTTCCATGCTTGTACTTCATGATATCGACATCTATAACATTTCCATTAGCAAAAACAGGAGGGTTGTATGTTTAGATGGTTATCTGGAACTGTCTCCTGCAAAGTGTTGTTTTGGACCTATTTGGAGCTCTTATCTATAATTTTTGGATTTTGGATACTAGTCTTGTATCTTCATTTAGTGGACAGTATAGTTTCTCCAAAGAGGATCTAAACTGCATTGTTCAAATGAATTCCCAAAATATGTGCTGTTGTGCACTGCATTGACCAAATATAAGTTGGTTAATCACTTCTATTGAAAAGCTACCGCCCCATATTATCTGATTTTCCTCTCGTGGCTGCCAATGCGCAAATCTATCCACCCCTGTCTACATATTATGTATTCTACTATGCCATTGTTGAGACTCCCTCTTTGCCTAGTTAGTGTGCTTTCGAGGTAGTTCTATGCAGACTCTTACATGGAGTGTTACTGCAGGGTACCTTTACTAGTCTTACAAAGGCATTGGCAGTAAGATCCAGGTATACTGCAGCATCAGTTTCCAAATCTAACCTTGAAGAGGTGCAGAGAACAATTCCAGTTTTGGTTGGACAAATACAAGGTCTGTACATTTGTTTTTCTTGATTTCTTCATGTACAAGGCCTGCACTTATTTCATTTGTTTATACTAAGCATCTTCGGTACAAGGCCTGCACTCAATTTCATTTGTTTATATTAAGCATTGTGCTTAATCATCATCCTTTGAATAGTTTGTTTGGTGATTTTCTAACTCAGATGGGTTGCGAGCTCATCATCTTCCCTATTTTCTGAACCTGGTTTTTCGTACAGGAGGAGAGGCAAATAATTCTAGTTCTTGTTCCGCTGCTTGTATAAGTTGTGTTTTTTTTCCACGCCCCTTGAAATTCAAAAGTTTTAGTTTTACTAAGGCCAATTATTCGTGCTACATCTGGGTGAAATGCTTCTTATTTTCTAATTCTTGGCTATATTTTCCGAGAGCTGAAATTAAATGAGAACATGGGTTCAGATGATGTACAGGCATGTATCATATATTTTCCCTTTATACTGCAGGATGCTTCCTGAATGCAGCTCAATGGAAGTCGAACTGTACCAACCTCCTAACTTACAGAACTTCGATAAGGTGAAGTCCACAACTTTACTTTAACTTTCCCAGGGATTTTTTGGTTAATTCATTTATAAAAGTAAGTGACATCATTCTGATGATAAGTTGTGTTCTAAGAAATATGGAATTAGATGAATAAATTCACTAAATAAAATTCTTGAATCTTGTTGCATATTAGGTAATGACTAATGGTAAGCTACTTAACACCCAACTGCTTTAGAATGCAAAGAGAATCTTTTTCCTATAAACAATGAGGCAAGTGCTGATGTTCAAGATTCTAATTTTATGTTGTATTCAACTGCGGCAGAAAGTAGCTAGAAGAACACTCTAGTGCTTTTCAAAGAACTTTACCTTCTCAACAACAACAACAACATAATTAGTGTGATCCCATAAATGGGGTTTGGGGAGGGTAGAATAAATGCAGACCTTTCCCCCCCTACCTTGTTGAGGTAGAGAGGCTGTTTCCAAAAGACCTTTACCTTTCAGTTTCAGCCAAAACGAGGATAAGACATTTTCCACAAGCTAAAGAACTTGAATCCCTAAGAAGTTAAAAGATGGATCAGAAATAACTTTTTGCTTTTCATAATGAACATGTTGGTTTGGAAAGAGTTCTATCAACCATTTGCTAATTCTTCAACAATCTTTTGCTAATTATGTTGTGCTCAACTGGAGATCTCTTACTAATTAGCTAGAAGAACACTCTAGTGCTTCCAGTTTTTCCTGTTGAAGCAAATCCCTTTCAGATGCTGAAGGGAATGATCTTTCAACCATTTCATTCTACAATTGCTGGTTTCTTAAATGCTTTTCTTCTCTCCGTGTGGTTGAGAAGGGGGAGGATTATGTGAGAAGAAGGATTGTTGGTTTGCGATAAAACTATATTTGAAGCAAGCACAAGGTTTGATCTTTGAAAGGTTTTGGTCTGCAGATTTCCATTAGTAGTCTATAATCACGGCTATCAAACTGGCAAATCACAAAGGGAAAATTACATTAGTGAAACAAAATTTTCAAACACTTCAAGAAAGAGTTTACAGCTAGGCGGTGCAATGAAGGGAATCATTATTGGCTAGGCGGTGCAATGGAAGGAATCATTATTGGCAAACAAAATGCTTTAACAGTTTCCTTTCAGCAAAATGCGTAAGAGTATATTTTAGCACTCCTGTACCAAAAGACTTACCAAAGAAGTGGTGGATGCTACCTGCATTGTCCAGTATTAAGAATTTCAGTGAAGAGGTTAAATCTTGAAATAGGGTGCTGAATAATGAAACTCAGGAATCAAGACTTATGCAACTCAGGGGGTAGCTGTTAAGCATCAATTTGAGTGGAAACTTTTATGCAAGAATAACAGGTTTAGCCAGGTTTTTTTAATCAATAATTTCAAACAACAGGCAATGGACAGTAATAAAGAAAGAGAATTCGCTACATCTTTAGAGAATACACTACATCTTTGGCCTGCTCTTTTTCAGTTGGGGGTCTCAATTGTGGTGAAGATTGACATCAAAACATTAAATCTTACTCAACAAAGGAATTGGTTTAAGTTTAAAATAATTTTTTGTTGCGACTTGCAAGTTAACTGAAGTTTTACGTGACATTGTGTGGAGATGTGTTTTTCTTTTTCTTTTCAGATTTGTGGTTTGCCATGGTTAAGTAATAAGTTTGGCAGAACTGAATAATGTTACTTCTAAAATGGTCAAGTTGGTTATCAATGGTGAGCTGTTATTTTTCCCTTGAAGTTAATTGCACTTCTTTTATAACAAGGATAAATTTGCGCAGTGGTTTCTTCTTTGAGGGTTAGTCTGAACATCGAAAGGTGAAATTTAAGATCATAGGCAGCGTGATAAAGATAAGTTAAAGACTGTGGGCAGCCTGAAAAACCTAACAGTGTTACCTTTTGGTTGACGTAATAGAGATAATATAGTTTGTTTTTTTCCTCTAGGTGTTTTCATGCCAGTCCAGAAACACTGGCTTGGAAAAAAGAACCAGAAGCTTTGGGTTTGAAGATACAGAAGAAAGGGAAGTTCAAGAAAAGGACAAAGGATTCCTCACCACCCGTTGAAGCTCCTTATGTCCCTCCCAAGCTAAAAAGAGCTGCTAGCTCCTCCTTATCAGATAGAACTGTAGAGATATTCGAGGGCATGACAATTGTTGAGCTGGCCAAACGTTGTGGCGTGTCAATACCTGTCGTGCAGGATATCCTTAAAAATGTGGGGGAGAAGGTTGACTCGGAATATGATCCTCTTAGCATCGACATTTCCGAGCTTGTTGCGATGGTAAAGCAATTTTTTTTCCTTTCTGTTTTTCAATTTGAGTGTCTGACCTTCCAAGCAGGATGCTATCTGTGGTTATGGACTAATATAATTGTTTTCTTGTTCCCTTTGCAGGAAATTGGAGTAAATGTTAGGAGGCTGCATTCTAACGAAGGTGCTGAAGTCCTGCCACGTCCACCAGTGGTCACAGTGATGGGTCATGTTGACCATGGTAAAACATCTCTTTTAGATGCTCTACGTCTGACTTCTGTGGCTGCTAAGGAAGCTGGAGGCATAACTCAGCATTTGGGAGCATTTGTTGTTGGAATGTCTTCTGGGGCATCAATCACGTTCCTTGACACTCCTGGTCATGCGGCATTTAGCGCTATGCGACAAAGAGGTGCAGCGGTTACTGACATTGTTGTATTGGTAGTGGCTGCTGATGACGGTGTTATGCCACAAACGCTGGAAGCAATGTCCCATGCAAAAGCAGCTGATGTTCCAATCGTTGTCGCTGTCAATAAATGTGATAAGCCGGCATCAAATCCTGAAAAAGTGAAAATCCAGCTTGCAACAGAAGGGTTGGCTCTGGAGGAGATGGGTGGAGATATTCAGGTTGTTGAAGTCTCTGCTGTAACAAAAACTGGATTGGATAAGCTGGAGGAGGCGTTGCTTCTCCAGGCTGAGATGATGGATCTGAAGTCACGTGTAGATGGACCAGCCCAAGCTTATGTCGTCGAGGCAAGGGTTGATAGAGGACGGGGTCCATTGGCTACTGCAATAGTGAAAGCAGGAACCCTTGTCTGTGGTCAGCATGTTGTTGTAGGTGCCGAGTGGGGAAAAATCAGGGCTATTAGGGATATGCTAGGAAAATCAACTGATAGGGCTAGGCCAGCTATGCCTGTAGAGATCGAAGGACTCAAGGGGCTTCCAATGGCTGGTGATGACATTATTGTCGTTCACTCTGAGGAAAGGGCAAGGATGCTTAGCGCAGGGAGGAAAAAGAAATTTGAAAAAGATAGACTTGGGAGGAAGATGGAGTTGGAAAAATTAGGAGCTCTAGTGTCAGAATCTAATTTAGAAGATGAAGAAGGTGAGGTTGAAGAGAAGCCCAAGAGGGTTGAAATGACAATAATAGTAAAAGCAGATGTTCAAGGAACTGTACAAGCCGTTACAGACGCATTGAAGAGTTTGGATAGTCCTCAGGTGAGACAAATAGTGTTTCAGATGCATTTATCAACTCTGTTTTAGTGTTCATCTGCATTTTTCATACTTTTTAGAGAAACTTCAGTTTCAAAATTGTGAAAATTGTCCTTTTTTATAGGTTTTCGTGAATATTGTCCATGGAGGTGTTGGGCCTATTTCTGAGTCCGACGTGGATTTAGCACAAGCTTGTGGTGCATTTATTGTTGGGTTCAGCATACCAACTCCACCTGGTTCAATAAATCAAGCAGCAAATAAAGCTGGCATTAAGGTGCTTTTTCTGGTCAATACTTAATGTGGTCGCTGTTTCTCATTTGAATGCTCCTAGTACACGCTGAAAACGTTAAGCTCATACTTATTGTGATTTTGTTGCAGATAAAAATCCATCGTGTGATCTATCATCTTCTAGAGGATATTGGCAACTCTATTGTTGAAAAAGCCCCCGGTACATTTGAGACACAGGTTTCAGGCGAGGCACAGATATTGAGCATATTTGAGCTTAAAGGTAGGAGCAAAGCAAAGGGAGATGACGTAAAGATAGCTGGTTGTCGTGTGATAGATGGCAGACTCATCAGATCATCAACAATGAGGCTTCTTAGAAGTGGTGAGGTTGTTTTCGAAGGATCTTGTGCATCGCTAAAGCGGGAGAAGCAGGATGTTGAAGCAGTTGGAAAGGGGAATGAATGTGGACTTGTGATTCAAAACTGGGATGACTTTAAGGTTGGAGATGTCATCCAATGCTTGGAGCAAGTCAACAGAAAACCCAAATTTATTTCATCTCAAAGTGGTGCTGTCAGAATAGAATGTTGATAGAATTTTCACTAAGAAATGAGCAATCTTTTTTTTGGCAATGTAGAAACCTTTGCCTCATTAATCTTCTATTTATTCTTATTACTGAGTAGAAGTAAAACAATTTTGCTGTATAAAACTCTATAATGATCTCTTTACACTGAACAACAACTATTATTATACAGTGTCTGGTCATAGTTTTTGTTCTCCTCCATTGTTTGGAGTAGTCTCTAGTGGTGGAGCCACCCTTTAATACTGATCGAGTTGTTTACCATCACTTGACCTCACACGAGGGCTTCGTGTCCGAGTTGTTGACTATCACTTGACATTGGGCCCCGTGTCGACTATCAGTTGACCTTGAGGGGCCTGTCCACAAACACCTTGCCACTCCCAAAAAAGTGATATTTCAAAAACATAAACATGTGATTTACAGAATTTGATTGACTTTTCAAATTTTATTGATATCAATAAATTAAGACAGAATAAATATCATTATCGGGCTTCCGTAACGGATTCCATATCTAGTTTTTATATATGTACCACTATATTAAGGTTTATTTAATTTCAGATCTTCAATACACGTGGATGAAACATGTCTACTTTTAATTATCATGTTGTGTTTTTCGAAAGTCAATTTGACTAATTTTCAAAGTTAAATAGATTATATTAATCCGATATTTTAAACAAAAAATTTAGATATTCAAAAACTATACGAAAAGTACTATAAATTCAAATTGCATATTAATATGATGAAAAAATACATCATAAAATTTTAATCAAAATAATTATCATTTGACTCTAAAAAAAAACCCACAACAATTAAAAATGGACGAAAATAGTAACAAAAAAAACAAGTTGCTCTCACGTTCACCAACTGTCCAAAAAAAGAAATACAAAAACAGTCTGACGTGTAGACTACTCAATATCTCAGCATTTTGGTGTATTTAATTTTTGGAATAAGCAAAACTTTAATTTCATGATAAGAGTGTTGGGAGTTGGGACCCTCTTTCTCTTGAGATAAATTGAAAAAAAAAATACTTGTCCTACCCCTCCTCGCACCCATAAATTAGTTATGCGAATTTTAAAATTATCAATTAAGTATCGTATTAATTTTATATATGAATACTTTTTTGTTTATCCACTTATCAAACATTGTATTAATTATGTATATAAAATAACTTTTTTCTTATCCACCTACCAAACGTCGTATAAGTTATACGGATTCTAATATATGGATAAGACTTTATTTTTATATAGCTACCAAACGACCCCTAAGTTAATATTGGTAAAGAAAAGACTAATAATTTAAAATTTTGTAAAAAAAATAATTCATGCTCAGCTCGAAGATATTATTCGTACCATATGAAAGAATTATATTAAAGAATAAATAGTTCTTACTACTATGGTTAATTAATGGATTCTTATAAAATTATGTATTGACATCTTGTTTATGAATATAATTTGCTCATTTAATAAAATTATATAAAAAATGAATTTTATTTGATATTTTCACGACTCGTAAGGTTCTAACGTAAGGTGAGGCAAGTTAAAATCATAATAGGTCGGTGCAGGTAAAAATATTTCAGTTTTTAATTTGTAGCAGACTGCAAGGCAGATGTTTTTATTTTTATTATTATTATTATTATTTTCAATTTGTGGTTTACTTTAAATTTAACTTTTAGTATCTTAATTTATTTCAAAAAGTTTGAAGAATGCATGTATGAATGGGACAAATAGGACGGATCAAAATCTTAGCAGGACAAAGACTTGTTCTACCCTGCCTCGCCTCAATTGTTATCTCTATTTTTATGTTTACTGGAAAAAAAATATAACTTAAGAAATTTAAATCGCATGTCCAAACGGAACGTCAACTTCAAATCAATCTGATTTCAGAACTGATCCAAACTGGACTCTTATCTTGATGTAAATATGAATATACTTTCTGTCTAATAGCATCTGTTTCTCTAACAACTCATTGTTTTTAGAATAATTTACATATTTAAAGCAAAGAAAGATTTTTGGCTTCTACCACTTTCTTTTTCAACAAATATAATCTTTGTTATATTATATTCTTTGAAACAGACAAAAAACTTTATATTATACTATCAAAGAGCACAAAAAAGTAAAATGTCATCAAGTGTTAGTGGTTGAAATTTGTATGGAAAAATAACAATCATAGCAATGAAACTTCCCAAGTTTACACTTTTGGAATTTTACCATATTTTACCAGAACACAATATTAGTACTTTTATACAAATATGGTATTCAACAAACAAGAATGGAGTTATGTTATAGTGTACACACAAGCAACTTGAAAAATTCATTGAAGTTGAGGGGGATCAAATAAAAGACTGTTCTTGGAGCTGAAACTGTTTGGAATCTTACGGAAAATACTTCTTTACGAACATTGTAGGAAATTCTCATAGCGTGAGGCGTGTAGACAAGAAAGGTAAATTCCAAAACTTTTGATTTTATTTAACTTTTTTCTTGATTTGATATACTTTAGCTAGTTATGTTAATCTGTTTTGTTCACTTTTAAGTTCAAAGATTAGTGCTTTAAGGTTCTATTACACTAGTACTTGTCCTTACAACCTACACTAGTTAGAAATGGAGTGAGGATTTGAAGTTTATGAGTTCAGGATTCTAATCTTTTCTGAGTTATTGAGTTTTAAAATAGTGTTTTGTATATTGATGAATATTTTACGATAATATAGAGTTCGGACTAAAGCTATTGAGTTCTGCTGAATCCGTAAGTGAAGGTCTAGGTCTAGGCAGAGAAATGGTGAACTAAAGCAAAAAGATCTTCACAATAATGGAAATGCTTGTTTATGATGTGTTTTCCCTTTTATCTGAAAGTGGGACCTTATTTGATTAAAGTAGATGCTCTTTATTGGATTTTTAGATGTCTTGTACATTTAAAGATGCTTTTTTTGTACATTTTGAACACACTAAAACTCGAACTCAACTGACAATCAAACACTCCAACTTTGAGAGTGCACATCTAGACATCTCAACTAACAACTAAACACTCCAATTCGTCTCCGATGTGTCTCGTGGACACCCTATGCTGATGTGACACGTAAATTTGGAGGTGTCTAGATGATCATTTTAAAAATTGGAGTGTTTAACTCATGACACAATGGAGATGAGTTGAGGTGTCTAGACGTGCATACTCAAAGCTGGAGTGTTTAATTAGTTGTCAGCTGAGGCCAAGTTAAAGTATTATGCCTTTTAAAAAGCACTAGCTTTGAAAGAGTAATGATTTGCACTTCCAGCTGCTGACATCTTGCAACCAAAAGGTTATTTTACTTCTGAACTGACTGTTTCTTGATTATGATTGTTTCCTGGAATTTTTTTTAAGTCTGAACATGAAAAACTGTATAATACTGGACTCAAACGAGCTTAAATGGAGTAACATGGTCAGTGAGGATTCATATAGCCATCGACTCCACTTGGTTGAAATTGAGGGCATAGTAGTTATTGTTGTTGTCGTTACAAAAATCCAATGAACCTTTCCTGTTATCAGGGACATACAATCATGGATCTCTGGCTGGTTTTCTGTGGGAAGTATGAGTGTTCACAGAAGGCTGGAGAGAGTTGCAGTTCAACTTTTCTTGATCCATTTTCATGCACCAGTCACATATTGGTATTTTTTGCAACTATCCTGCTTCTGATGATTCTTGTTTTCCTCTTCTCTACCAAGTTTTCATCACGAAAGAGCATGTCGTCTTCTGAGTTCCAAGGCAATTCTATCTTGTCAAGTTGTTCCTACATTTTCAATGGCAGTTTAGCTTTAGCATACTTGAGTTTTGGGACATGGAAAGTTTTGCAGAAACTCATCGCGGAACAAACTGCTCTACCGCTACTTCAATGGCTAGTTCCGTTGTCACAAGGGCTCACGTGGTTGCTGCTGAGTTTACTTTCCATTTACAAGAAGCAGTATACTTCTTCACCAGGGAAGCTGTGTGTTTTTCTTGCAAGCTTAGTAGCAGCATTTCTTTGTATTTCATCCGTATGGCAAGTAATCGTAGAGAATGTAGTGTACAAAAAATCAGTCTCGGACATGTTACCACTACTAGGAGTGATTTTAATGACGGTTTCTGCATCCAAAGGCCAAAGGAAATTAAGCACTTGTGAACCTCTTCTGGGAGAAGAAGCCGATAATGCCTGTGGTAAAGTTGAATCGAATGAGAATACAACTCCATTTGCCAAAGCTGGAATATTTAGCAGAATGTCATTTTGCTGGTTGAATGATTTACTGAAGAAGGGCAAGGAGAAAACTCTCAATGATGAGGACATTCCAGAGTTGAGGCCGGAGGATCAAGCTGGGACGTTGTACTCGTTGTTTAAGGAGCAAGTAAATAAAAGAAAGCAAAAAAGTTCAAATGCTCGGCCTTCTGTATTTTCAGCGATAGTCTGCTGTCAATGGAAAGCCATTGTGGTATCTGGATTGTTCGCGCTGATTAAGACGGTGACTGTGTCAATAGGGCCCTTGTTTCTTTATGCCTTCATTGAACTTGCTAAAGGAAATGGAGCTTTCAAATATGAAGGTTATGTGCTAGCCGGGGGAATCCTTATTGCTAAATGCATAGAATCATTAGCAGAGAGGCAATGGTTTTTCAGGACTAGATTAATTGGTCTTCAAGTGAAATCCTTGTTAACTGCAGCTATATACGATAAGCAACTCTGCCTTTCAAACACTGCTAAGAATACTCACTCACCTGGTGAGATAATAAATTATGCCACAGTTGATGCCTTTAAAGTTGGTGAATTTCCATATTGGTGTCATCAAATATGGACAACGGGCGTTCAGGTATGCATTGCATTAGTCATAATGTATTATGCTGTAGGACTGGCTACCGTACCATCTCTACTATTAGTTGTAGCAAGTGTGCTAGGAAATTCTCCGGTTGCCAAATCGCAGCATAAATACTTGACAGAGCTTATGATCGCGCAAGACAGAATGCTAAGGGCCATAACTGAAGCTCTTACTAGTATGAAAGTGTTGAAGTTATACGCGTGGGAGAAACACTTTAAGAATGCAATTGAAAAGCTAAGAGAAGACGAATACCGATGGTTATCAGCAGTGCAAATGCAGAAAGGCTATTACCTGGTTTTATTTTGGTCAACGCCAATCATAGTATCCGCGGTTACTTTCTGGTCTTGCTACTTACTCAAAGTCCCTCTTAATACCACTAATGTCTTCACATTCCTTGCCACTTTACGCATTGTTCAGGAACCTGTTAGGTCAGTTCCTGATATTCTTGGAGTATTCATAGAAGCAAAAGTCTCTTTATCTCGAATTGTGGAATTTCTTGAGGCTCCCGAGTTGCAAAACAGACGTATTGAGCAGAAGTACCGGGGGAAGGAACTTGAGCATTCCATAATCATCAAGTTCAATGGGATATCATGGGATGCAAGTTCACATAATCCTGAAGTGAAAAGTGTAAACCTTCATGTCAAACAAGGGCAAAAGTTAGCTATCTGTGGAGAGGTTGGTTCTGGTAAGTCAACTCTTTTAGCTGCAATCCTCGGAGAGGTTCCATACGTTGATGGCTTGGTAAGTTTTACGTTGACTTCTCATTCTCTTTTAACTGTCATTTTATTTTTGTGTAATACTTGGATATCAGCAAATGCTAAACCTGTTTCATTGGCTTCTCAATTTTCAGGTTCAAGTTCATGGAACGGTGGCATACGTTTCTCAGAATGCATGGATTCAGACGGGAACAATAAGGGAGAATATACTTTTTGGTTCCACCATGGATCAAATCAAATACCAAGAAGTACTTGAAAGGTGTTCTCTTGTCAAGGACCTTGAAATGCTTCCTTTTGGTGACCAAACGATTATTGGAGAAAGAGGTGTTAACCTCAGTGGCGGACAGAAGCAGCGAGTTCAGCTGGCACGTGCACTGTATCAAGATGCAGACATATATCTATTGGACGATCCATTCAGCGCAGTTGATGCACATACCTCAACCTGTCTATTTAATGTAAGAACATTTATCTCGACAAACTAAAGATCGAAAAAGCATTTTGTAAAATAGCTAACTTTGAATATCATATGATCAGGAATATGTCATGGGAGCTCTTTCTGGAAAGACAGTCTTGCTTGTGACTCATCAAGTAGATTTCCTTCCTACATTTGATTCAATATTGGTTAGTAATCTATTCTGCATAGCTTAATCTCACTTACTATGCATCATGATCCTGTAATTAATACATTTAAACTTCCACTTCATTTCGATGAGCTTGTGTGCCCGACTTATTTTAGCTGATTTTACACAAGTATGTGATCTAACAGAGTTCTATTTTGTCATTAGCTAATGTCTGAAGGAAACATCATACAGTCAGCTTCCTTTGATCAGTTGCTTCTTTCTTGTGAAGAGTTTCAAAACCTCATTCATGCACATGACGAGGCGACTAAAAGTGAGAGTAATCGAGGATGTTCTCCACAAGAAAGGACCAAACGCTCCGTAGCTAATATTCGTCCATTATGTGAAGAAGAACAGCTAATAACACCTGTTGGTGAACAGTTGATCAAGCAAGAAGAACGAGAAACAGGATACACCGGTCTTAAGCCGTATAAACAATATCTTGGCGAAAGCAACGGCCTTTTTTACCTCCTTTTGGTTATATTTTCACAACTCCTATATATGGTTGGCCAGCTAGGACAAAATCTTTTGTTAGCTGCTGATTTACAGAGTTCAAGAACCAGCAAATTGAATCTCATCCTAATATACTCATCCATAGGTTTTGGTATGTCAGTAACCTTGTTATTTAGGTCCTATGTAGTGATTAATTTAGGCCTCAAGTCTTCAAAATCTATTTTTGCTAAGTTACTAACGTCTATATTCCGAGCACCAATGTCATTTTACGACTCAACACCACTCGGAAGAATACTTAGTCGGGTAAGAAATGACAACCTAAGCTAGCCTATGACAACAATGCTTGAGAGTATATATGGAACTAACAGTCTTTTTTTGCAGTTGTCATCAGACCTCAGTGTTTTGGATCTCGACTTGTCATTTCGATTCAGTCAGGCTGCGTCCTCAACTTTGACCACATACTTCAGCTTAGGAATATTGGCTGCTCTCACCTGGCCAATCTTGATTGTCATTTTATCGATGATTTATATGACAGTGATATTACAGGCGAGCATATTAACTACTCATGATTCGTTACTAGTCCTTATATCGACTACCTGCTCAACTTTTTAGTCCACTGTTTTGTTGTTCTGCATAGAGATTCTATTTTGCTTCAGCAAAGGAACTCATGAGAATTGATGGAACAACAAAGTCAGCAGTTGCTAGCCATCTTGCTGAAGCCATAGCGGGAGCAATGACCATCAGAGCTTTCGAGGAGGAGGATCGTTTTTGCACAGAATATCTACACCTTGTTGATAGAAATGCAATAGCATTTTTCCACAGCTTTTCAGCAACTGAGTGGTTGATCCAACGTCTGGAAATACTCTGCGCCATAGTTCTCTCGTCCTCAGCCTTAGCCATGGTTTTACTTCCCTTTGAAGCTTCTGACTCAGGTAATGAAATTCATTACATTATGCAGCTAATTAGACTAGAATAAAATGAAGTTTGGTTCATATACTAAGACTGCATTTGATTTTCAGGATATATTGGCATGGCTCTATCGTATGCTCTTTCGTTGAACGTGTTCCTAGTTTCTTCAGTCCAAACCCAATGCATTCTAGAAAACTCCATCATTTCAGTAGAAAGACTAGAGCAATACATGCATATTCCTAGCGAAAACCCTGAAATTATACCAGGCAACAGACCTGATCCCTCTTGGCCTTCCATTGGTAAAGTGGAGATTATTGATTTAAAGGTTAGTATCCTAGCTCCTTAGTTATCGATCTTCATTTATTCGTCGATGTAGAACATAGATCACACGCGATTTATATTCCAGGTCAGATATCAACCGACTGCTCCACTAGTTCTACAAGGCATTAGCTGCACAATTGAAGGTGGATATAAAGTTGGAATTGTTGGCAGGACAGGTAGTGGGAAAACAACTCTTATCAGTGCCTTGTTTCGCCTGGTAGAGCCAACGGAAGGAATGATCATCATAGATGGTCTAAGCATTTCAACAATCGGGCTTCATGATCTTCGATCTTCTTTATCAATCATTCCACAAGATCCAACGCTTTTCAGTGGGACTGTTCGATACAATCTTGACCCCTTGTCAGAGCACACTGATCAGGAAATATGGGAGGTAACACTTCTTTATCATTCTGCAGCATAACATCTTTCATTCTGCTACAAAATTAGCCCATAGTTTATTAAGCTAATTCGCTTGATCATAAATACTTTTTGACTCATCTACGCGTGTGGTAAACATGAAAAGTGGCTATAGCAGAAGTGCTTATATGTTTTTCAGCTTATAAATACTTTTTTTATAATCAAGTTCAACACTTTTATCCAGACATATAACTGTTTATTTATAAAATCAATTTCAAACACTTATTTCTGTTATCATCATGTGTGCAAGGTTTTGAGGAAATGTCAACTTCGAGACGTTGTTCAACAGAAAGAAGGAAGACTAGACTCCTCAGGTAGTCAAACAAACACCACATATAACTTAAAATCCTCTGCTCAGACTCTTCAAAAATGTCACCATGCTCGTGTCAGATCTTCCTCATGACACAGGTGGTAACAACATTTTTGATGACTCCGAGCAACATAGTAAAGTTATAGTACTAACAATCAATAGTACTATATATAGTGTCACAAGATGGATCAAATTGGAGCATGGGACAAAGACAATTATTTTGTCTTGGAAGAGCATTATTAAAAAGAAGAAAAATATTAGTTCTTGATGAAGCAACAGCATCAATTGACAATGCAACAGATTCAATAATTCAAAAAACAATAAGGACAGAATTTGAGGATTGCACAGTTATAACAGTAGCTCACAGAATCCCAACAGTCATGGATTGCACTATGGTTCTTGCTATAAGTGATGGTAAGATTCAACAAAATACCTACTTATTTCATCAAGGGTGTTTTTGATACGACGAAAAATATTAAATTACATTTTTTTTTACAGGGAAGCTGGTAGAGTATGATAAGCCAATGAAACTTATGAATAAAGAAAGTTCATTATTTGGGCAGCTTGTTAATGAATATTGGTCACGTTCTCAAAATGTTGACATACAAATTAATTCAATATGAGTAGCCAATATGGAACTCATTTAAGTTATATACATTTAATTCGCGCTTATATGGAGCGTTATGTTATTTTTTTCTAGTTATCAATTGATAATTACTACACATCAATTTATAAGTTTAATAAATCATTGCATCCACAAGCCAAAATAGAATTTGAAGCATAGATATAACTTTTATAGAAACTACTTAAATACACACATCCAAAGTCACTGGAATCAACATGATCTCAAAGTCACTAAAACTACTCAACAAGTCTGATTTTACTAATTTACAACACTGCAAATATGGCAACAGGCAAATTCATTCCCTGATCACAGTAAGCTCAGCGCGAATATGGAGAACTCCATTGATGAAATACAAACTATCTCCACTCAGAAAAGGGGTCCAACTTACACCACAAAGGTTCTGGCACCCCACAACGATGCCACTGTTCAAGGTGTGCTTTCCCTTATGCTTGCTTACAAATTCGTTGTCTGGACTCATACGCACTGAAAACTCGTAATCAACTGCAAGTGGCTCAGACTCCTCCCATTGCATACCCAGGAACAACCCCAAGCAATGGTGAACACCTTGTTGGTCTATGTTGCAATGTGCGGAAAGGAAAAGCTCTTGTCCACCTAAATGGAAACCCTGTGAATAGAGTTTGCCTGCAGGAAGGAGGATAGCACACTCATCTCTTTTCAAATCTAGGTAAACAACAGACTGCTGATGAGGTGCTTCGAACTCGAGAGCTTTAACAGGTCTGAATTTGTATGCCCGCTCCACATAACGATGGCCTAAAGCATTCCCCACCTTGGCAGAAATTGCACGCTGCTGATATGGTTCTTCGGCCTTGTAAAAAAGAGCCTCGAAGACAAACTTTGAAGCAAGCTCACGACTGAAGTCATTGCACGTCATGATTTTCTTCAGCTTCGTGCATGTCATAGCTGGAAATCGAATAAGGAAACAAAGATGTGAGGTCCATACTTCTTGTCGATCCTCAAACTTTGGGTAATGCATACGAGCCCACTTCAACGCAAAGTCATAGACAGCATCCTCTGATGCAATCTGAAGAAGATCACTGGACAGAACAACCTTAATTCCCGAAAGAGGCAAACTCAATGCCTCTTTTTCGAACCTGAAGGATTCAACGAAAAAAGAATGAAATGAAGACTGATATGGAAATGCAAATCATTCATACTCTATTAGCAGTATAGATAGTTAATGTAAAAGTGTCTGGAGAGTTTAATATCTACTCACTTGTTTATGTCCCTGAAACGGAGGATAATAAACAGTTTGGCCGCATCTGCTAATGGCTGAATTGCATCAACATTTAATACTTCGGAAGGAAGATCCAAATAGCGCAATGCTGTTTCAGTTGTCATGTGTTGATTCTGCAGTTCATTGCTGCAGTATCTCATGCATGATGCAACCGCAAACTTATCAGCCACCATCAGCACATCAAGAAGACCACTTGGTGTTTTACTTGATAAACTATTGCAATATATAAACTTCAACAGGTCCATCAGGGCGGCTTCTTCTGCTCAATAAAATTGACAAAGGCAAAATTAATTTCATGTCAACTAGAAAAAAAGAGATTCCTGAATGCAAACTTATATGGAAAAAAAAAAGAGATTTGTGAATGCCTATATTACCCTACAGCCAGACACACATTAAGATTTGGTTTTATTACTTGATTCAATCAAGAAAGAAATGTAGTGGACGGAACTTTCTCACAAGAAAGTAAAAATTAATACTTACCCGACTCATGAATTTGTACAATTACATACCGTTGCTCTTCTGTGCCATTCGAGAACAACTAATAAGAAAACAAATAGTTGAAATTAAAAAAAATAACAGGGAATGCCAATTGAAGGCAAAATATATTATATTAAGGAGTACTCACCTTAAGAAAGAAACCACTTTTGGCAGCAAGAATAGGAGAACTGACATTTACCGTTCTCACATTAAGAGGATGACTTTTAGTCATCACAATGTCAGAAGGCAATTCCTCAAGCCTTCCTATAGCTGCTTCTTCTCGTTTGTCATCAACATAGACAAGTGAAAGAGATAATAAGCATAAAGAATGAAATAGTTAGGAAAAGGCAAGTAAGTAACAGTGCAGAACTCCCAAATAACCATTTCAAGTTATATCTCATAAGTTTCAGCATCAAACATGACCATAAAAAAATGAATTCAAATGCTCATTCATTCTTACCTTTATTTTAACAAAAAAGAGAATTCCAAACTGAAGATAAAAATTGCAGCAGTTATATTTGTAAAGAAAATGCAACCACATCCCACTCAAGGGGGGAAAAGCCCTAAATCCATAAACTGTCTTTCACATAACCACTACTTCTATAATTCAAGTCTAAACTAGTTCAATTTAGCTATATGAATCATCTATATTGCTTCCACTCCATTTGGATTGGTAAACTTACCTTTTTCATCCATTAACCAAAAAGGAATTTCCAAGTGAAAAAAACCGATTTCAAGTCTATGATTAGAAACCAAAAATCTATGGACTAAAAGATGTTATAAACCCTTTCTATTAAAAATTGTAGGTATTTAACCCTAACATAGAAGTTGAAAACAGTCCATTTTATTTCTTGGTTTCTTCTCCTCCTATAACAAAAAAATTATGGTAAAATTAGTGTGTTTTTCATTCATGAAAACAATACAATACAAAAAGATGTTAAACTCTTATGCAGAATCAAAGATCTAAGCGTTTTCCTCTGTTTAAACGCAAAAATCTATGGACTAAAAGATGTTAACGCTGATCTATTAAAAATATAGGTGTTTAACCCTAACATGAAAGTTGAAAAACAGTCTATTTTAATTCTTGGTTTATTCTCCTCCTGTAACAAAAAATCTATGGTAAAATTAGTATATTTTTTTTCATTCATGAAAACAATCCAATGCAAAAAGATGTAAACTCTTATGCAAAATCAAAGATCTAATCGTTTTGTTCTATTTAAAAGCAAAAATCTATGGAAAAAAAGATGTTAAACCCGATCTATTAAAAATGTAGTTGTTTAACTCTAACATAGAAGTTGAAAAACAGTCCATTTTATTTCTTGGTTTCTTCTTCTCCTAAAACAAAAAATCTATGATAAAATTAGTGTTTTTTTAATTCACGAATACAATACAAGGAAAGATGTTAAACTCCTATACAGAATCGAAAATCTAATCAATTTTTCTGTTTAAAAGCAAAATCTATGGGGAAAAAAGATAGATTTTTTTATCTGTAATGAAATGAAAACAGAAAATCAAATCATCAAGCATTCAAAAAAACAAACATTTCATGATTTTTGTTTTCTCACACCAAAAATGCACCCAAAAATGAATCGTTTTCTTCTGTTTAAAAGCAAAAATCTTTAGACAAAAAGATGTTAAACCCGATCTATTAAAAATGTAGGTGTTTAACTCTAGCACAGAAGTTCAAAAACAATCCATTTTATTTCTTGGTTTCTTCTCCTCCTATAACAAAAATTCAATGGTAAAATTAGTGTGTTTTTTTTCATTCATGAAAACAATCCAAGGCAAAAAGATGTTAAACTCTTGTGCAGAATCAAAGATCTAATCGTTTTCTTCTGTTTAAAAGAAAAAATCTATGGACAAAAAATGTTAAACCCGATATATTAAAAATGTAGGTGTTTAACTCGAACATAGAAGTTGAAAAACAGTCAATTTTATTTCTTGGTTTCTTCTCCTCCTATAACAAAAAATCTATTGTAAAATTAGTGTCTTTTTATCATTCATGAAAAAAATTCTATGCAAAAAGATGTTAAACTCTTGTGCATAATCAAATATCTAATCGTTTTCTTCTATTTAAAGCCAAAAATCTATGGACTAAAAGATGATAAACTCGATCTATTAAAAATATAGGTGTTTAATCCTAACATGAAAGTTGAAAAACAGTCCATTTTATTTTTGGTTTCTTCTCCTCCTATAACAAAAACTTGGTAAAATTAGTGAGTTTTTTTTATTCATGAAAACAATCCAAGGCATAAAAGATGTAAAACTGCTATGCAGAATCGAAGATCTAATCGTTTTATTCTATTTAAAAGCAAAAATCTATGGACAAAAAGATGTTAAACCTAATTTATTAAAAATGTAGGTGTTTAACTTTAACATAGGAGTTGAAAAATAGTCCATTTTATTTCTTGGTTTCTTCTCCTCCTATAACAAAAAATCTATGGTAAAATTAGTGTGTTTTTTTTCATTCATGCAAACAATCCTACGCAAAAAGATGTTAAGCTCTTTTGCAGAATCAAAAATCTATTTGTTTTCTTCTATTTAAAGCAAAAAATCTATGGACTAAAAGATGTTAAACTCGATCTATTAAAAATATAGGTGTTTAACCCTAAAATGAAAGTTGAAAAACAGTTCATTTTATTTCTTGGTTTCTTCTCCTCCTATAACAAAAACTTGGTAAAATTAGTGTGTGTTTTTGATTCATGAAAATGATCCAAGGTAAAAAAGATGTAAATCTCTAATGCAGAATCGAAGATCTAATCGTTTTCTTCTGTTTAAAAGCAAAAATCTATGGACAAAGAGATGTTAAACACGATCTATTAAAAATGTAGGTGTTTAACTCTAACACAGAAGTTGAAAAACAGTCCATTTTATTTCTTGGTTTCTTATCCTCCTATAACAAAAAAATAATGGTAAAATTAGTGTGTGTTTTTTCATTTATGAAAACAATCCAAGGCAAAAAAATGTTAAACTTCTATGCAGAATCAAAGATCTAATCATTTTCTTCTGTTTATAAGCAAAAATCTATGGACTAAAAGATGTTAAACCAGATCTATTAAAAATGTAGGTGTTTAACCCTAAAATAGAAGTTGAAAAACAGTCCATTTTATTTTTTGGTTTCTTCTTCTCCTATAACAATAAATCTATGGTAAAATTAGTGTTTTTTTTCAGTCATGAAAATAATCCAAGGCAAAAAGATGTAAAACTCTTGTGCAGAATCAAAGATCTAATCGTTTTCTTTTGTTTAAAAACAAAAATCTTTGGACAAAAAGATGTTACACCCGATCTATTAAAAATGTAGGTCTTTAACTCTGGCACAGAAATGAAAAACAGTCCATTTTATTTCTTGATTTCTTCTCCCCCTATAACAAAAATTCTACAGTAAAATTAGTGTTTTGTTTTCATTCATGAAAACAATCCAAGACAAATAGATGTTAAACTCTTGTGCAGAATCAAAGATCTAATCATTTTCTTCTGTTTAAAAGAAAAAATCTATGGACAAAATTTTTTTAAACCCGATCTATTCAAAATGTAGGTGTTTAACTATAACATAGAAGTTGAAAAACAGTCCATTTTATTTCTTGGTTTCTTCTCCTCCTATAACAAAAAATCTATTGTAAAATAAGTGGGTTTTTTCATTCATGAAAACAATCCTACGCAAAAAGATGTTAAACTCTTGTGCAGAATCAAAGATCTAATCGCTTTCTTCTGTTTATTAGCAAAAATCTATGGACTAAAAGATGTTAAACCCGATCTATTAAATATGTAAGTGTTTAACTCTAAAATAGAAGTTGAAAAACAGTCCATTTTATTTGTTGGTTTCTTCTTCTCTTATAACAAAAAATCTATGGTAAAATTAGTGTTCTTTCCATTCATGAAAACAATCCAAGGCAAAAAGATGTTAAACTCTTGTGCAGAATCAAAGATCTAATCGTTTTCTTCTGTTTAAAAGCAAAAATCTTTGGACAAAAAGATTTTACACCCGATATATTAAATATGTAGGTCTTTAACTCTGGCACAGAAATGAAAAACAGTCCATTTTATTTCTTGGTTTCTTCTCCTCCTATAACAAAAATTCTACAGTAAAATTAGTGTTTTGTTTTCATTCATGAAAACAATCCAAGGCAAAAAGATGTTAAACTCTTGTGCAAAATCAAAGATCTAATCATTTTCTTCTGTTAAAAAAGAAAAAATCTATGGACAAAAAAATGTTAAATCCGATCTATTAAAAATGTAGGTGTTTAACTCTAACATAAAAGTTGAAAAACAATCCATTTTATTTCTTGGTTTCTTCTCCTCCTATAACAAAAAAATCTATTGTAAAATTAGTGGTTTTTTTCATTCATGAAAACAATCCTACGCAAAAAGATGTTAAATTCTTGTGCAGAATCAAAGATCTAATCGTTTCCTTGTATTTAAAGTCAAAAATCTATAGACTAAAAGATGTTAAACTCGATCTATTAAGAATATAGATATTTAACCCTAACATGAAAGTTGAAAAACAGTCCATTTTATTTCTTGATTTCTTCTCCACCTATAACAAAAACTTTGTAAAATTAGTGTGTGTTTTTATTAATGAAAACGATCCAAGGCAAAAATGATATAAAATTCTTGTGCAGAATCAAAGATATAATCGTTTTCTTTTGTTTAAAAGAAAAAATCTTTGGACAAAAAGATGTTACACCTGATCTATTAAATATGTAGGTCTTCAACTCTAGCACAGAAGTTGAAAAACAGTCCATTTTATTTCTTGATTTCTTCTCCTCCCATAACATAAATTCTACAGTAAAATTAGTGGTTTGTTTTCATACATGAAAACAATCAAAGGCAAAAAGATGTTAAACTCTTGTGCAGAATCAAAGATCTAATCATTTTCTTCTGTTTAAAAGAAAAAATCTTTGGACAAAAAACTGTTAAACCCGATCTATTAAAAATGTAGGTGTTTAACTCTAACATCGAAATTGAAAAACAGTCCATTTTATTTCTTGGTTTCTTCTCCTCCTATAACAAAAAATCTATGGTAAAATTAGTGTGTTTTTTTTCATTCATGAAAACAATTCTACGCAAAAAGATGTTAACCTCCGTTGAAGAATCAAAGATCTAAATGTTTTCTTCTATTTAAAGCCAAAAATCTATAGACTAAAAGATGTTAAACTCGATCTATTAAAAATATAGGTATCTAACCATAACATGAAAGTTGAAAAACAATCCATTTTATTTCTTGGTTTCTTCTCCTCCTATAACAAAAACTTGGTAAAAATAGTGTGTTTTTTTATTAATAAAACCGATCCAAGGCAAAAAAGATGTAAAACTCTTTTGCAGAATCGAAGATCTAATCGTTTTCTTCTGTTTAAAAGCAAAAATCTATGGGGAAAAAGATAGATTTTTTTATCTGTAATGAAATGAAAAAAGAAAATCAAATCATCAAGCATTCAAAAAACAAACATTTCATGATTTTTTTGTTTTCTCACACCAAAAATGAAAAATAATTGCAACTAATTTAAAATTAATAAAAGCAAACCATTTCTTCTTGTTTTGATTTCTTCTCTCTTACGCTTGCCTTTCCGAGCTGAATCATCAACACTGCAGCAACCTTCTGGTCTGAGCTCCATCGAATCCGGTACGATCTCTATCATCAACACTCGATCTGAGTAATTCCTGTCATTATACGCAAATCCATAGTCCGGTTGAGATTCCAATACATTCGAGGTATGTAGAAAATTCATTTTCACAATTGAATCAATGCACAAAGTTTTTTTCACAGAGAAAATTAGGAGAAATGCAGATGTGAACTGAAGAAAACCATAGATTGAAGCACTTTAAATAACTGTTTTGCTTCATTGTTTAATTTGTACTTATCTTAATCAGTTACAAAGTTTACTGATTTCCATGGCTGTTTGTCCTGTAACGCAAATAAAACAAAATATGAAAGCCAAATAAAAAAATTAGTTCTTCTAATTGATACCTTTTTTCTTGTTTTCTTCTTCTTTGTGTAGTTGGATGACATCGCTATGAATTGCTCCAAATCTCTAATCTGTATTGAAATTTTCGAAAGCATTAAATTCGTGACTCTGTTTTTGTTTTTTTGCTTTCTGCCATTGAAGAAGTTCTTCATAGCTCCATTGCATATCATTATTTCACAGTGGTTGGGTCGGGTCGGGTTAATTTAGGCAAAATGCAGATGTAGAAAAATAATTAAAGTAAATAGGATAAATAAATTAAATAACATCTTATCTTATCCATACTCATAAATCATATTAATCAGTTAAAAGGAAGTTATGTTGTGATTTGGTATAAAATTAGGATAATCTAAACAAAAAATTTATCGCTTTCATAAGATCTAATAGCCAGTTTATTAAATAATTAACAAAGAGGAAAAAAAAAACATTTTTAAAATTACTCAAAAGAAATTTAAAAAGTTATTCTGAATCTAACCTCGAACACATAAAATCATTTTGAATCTACCTCTCGAACACATAGAATCATTTTATCAATCACAAACTAAATTTTAAAAAATGACTTATTCCAATATACATAAATTATAGCAAAATAAAAATATGCATATCTCGTGATCTTAAACATATCACGTGAAAAAATAAAATTCAAAAATTATTCAAAAATCTTTTTGAAATAGATTAAAGAACAAAATAAGGTAAATAAATTAAATAACATCTTATCCATACTCATAAATTGAACTTTAAAATATCAAACCATATCGAATTAATTATCTATGTTTTTGAAAAATGTTACAGCCTTGTGGGCAATTATATTGTGAACTTTTATTTCTTATTATTTGTTGATTCCATTAACGGTTTAGGAAAGCAATATTTGCTCATTCTATTATTAGTTTTAGTATATAGTGCTATTAATTTACAAAATTTACTTGCCAATCATATATTGAAAAAATATATTTTAAATGGCTTTTGATAAACACGTTTAAGAGAATGCAACATGTGGTCGTCTCAAACACATTCCAAATTAATATTACTCTATACTCTTAATCACCTAAAAATTAAACTCAAGAATCTACTAAATAGAAAGTTGTAAGAATCGAAAAAACTAAAATATGACGTTGCTGACAGAGGGCAGATCAAGTAGGATTGATATGCATTTAGACTGGCAAATTTCTAAATATGAGGTGCAAGGTGAATCCTATGTCAGACTGAGAGACAAAAATAAACAGTTTTACAAGGCACAACTAAAATTTGTATGGTACACCCACTTTTCGAGCTCAATGTTGCATAGTTCGGAAGAAAAAATTTGTGCATCTAAAACAAATAATGCGTGCTATGAACTTAAATTGTAACGTAACATGTTATAGGATTACAAGCATCAACATTGTCCTTTTATCAAAGATATATACTAGTATTACGTATTTTCTAAGATTTTATAAAATATCCTAAACACAGATACAACTGGAAAAAAAAGGAAAAAGATGTTGAAAATGGCCATGAATATTATGTACTTTTTCTTTTCTTTTCTTTTTAATTTTCAAATTTGATCATTAAAGAGAGCAAAAATTACAGCTTTGAGTTTGACATCCCAAACTTTTACATGATCAAAGTGTAGAGATACTATCAACAAGCTCTACTAATAAGTAACACCAAAAAAAGTCCAAGTTATTGTGGAGGCTAACTGGACATTATATGCTATGGAGGCTCATAGACCAGGTAGGAAGGCTTTACTGGTATCATTCTAAAAGATGGGAACTCCCACCTATCCATGATGATAAGGCCCCTAACTTGCTTAGGGAGAGAGGAGAAGGAGTTGAAGACATGGATATCCTATGTGCCATGACTAAGAGATGCAAGTTTGTCGACAGGTTTATTTGCTTCTCTAAAGCAATGACTTATGTGATATTCATGCTCTTCAACTATTTTCATAATTTCTTGAATCCTATCTTTGATTCTTGGAATTCGCACACCATTTAAGGCTATATAGTAAGGTTATTGCTTCAGCTATGTTACTTGTGTCAGGCTCTAGATTGATCGAGTAGGCAAAGATAGTATGACCAAAAGAGGTCTCGGATAAGTTTTCCTCCTCCACAAGAACCTTGAAGACAGCTACCATCACTATTGAGTTTAAAAGTCGTGGCAGGAGGTTTAATCCATCTAAAATGTTGGTGAATATTGGCGTCTAAAATGTTGGATAGACTTCTCCACGTCTCCCCTATATTTGCTTTTCCAAACTTCCTCCTGGTGATCTGCAAAAGAATGAATACAGTTCCAATTCCAGACTATTATTATAAATAGCCCTCCAAGCAAGGAAACACATCTTAAAGGGGATGACACAATTCCAGATCTTACTAGTAGCAATGTTGGAAGATCTTTTATTCCTTATAATATTCCAAGCTGAGTGAAGAGTGAAAAGGCCATTATTAGACTCCTTCCAAATTGTTGTATCATCAACATTATTGTTTAGAGAAATTCCCAAGCTTGAGAAAGATCTCCCTGAATACAGTTCCAATTCCAGACTATTATTATATACTGTGTTAAGCTTGATCAAAATATTTCCTTCAACATCGGATTGTGGAAATGCAACTATATAAGTAAATATTTTACCTTTAAAAACACAATAATAATAATGACGCTTCAGTCTCAAATAAGTTGAAGTTGGCTATAAGATTCCCACTTCTTCATTTAAGTTCACGTCATATAATCATCATACTAAATAAAATAAAAGTGAAAAATAAGCTAAAATATGTATTGGACATTAATACAAAGGATTTGTAGGTCTTTCAAGATAACTTTCTTGCATGTAATTGTAGGTCTACGGCTGCATGTCCTTTTTTGTTAACTCACTTATCATAACTTCACACCTATCGACCGGTGCATCCATCTCTGAACTAGCTAATCTCAATAAAATGACACAAACTATGGAAACCATAATGTTTCCCAAAAGCTCACCTACCTCTGCTTAAAATTAACAATCGATTTTCAAATATTTTACTACTATTGTCAACTATTACTACATTAAGCTCATGTGAGACCATTCCTTTTAAAGTTACTAACTTGAGTATTTTCTTAGTCAATACATCGTCTGATAATCGTTAACTCGATACCGAATCAACTGGTACCGATCTTCTCAGTTGGCCAGGGAATGAGTATATTTAAAAGTTGATAACTGATAAGTCAAATCTTTAAGTCTAATTATCCGCTCGATAAAGCAGCCCTACTAAATAGTCCCTTAATTAAGTCTCTTTTGAATATCTGTACTGTACAAGAGACTGGAACAAACTTGTATGTCAAATGAATCAATTATTAGATGACATGTCTAATATTTTTAAGAAAGAATTAACTAAAAATAAAATAAAAAATAGTTTTAAAAAATACCAACACCATCCTTCCTACAACAGCCACCAAAACACCTCATTTCACTAAGTGAAACTTTTCCATTTTCATCAAACATGACACATTCTGTTGTTCTTCCCTTGATCATCACATCTGTTAAATCCTTGAACTCGATCGATCGATCGATATAGGTTGTCCCATTGGTCTTATAAGATCAAGCTTTCTAAGACTGGTGAGTCGTGATAGTGCATCACAAACCATGAAATCAGTAACAGAAGTCAAGAGATATGTTGAAGTAATGAGAAGACAAGTTCCTCAAATCATTGGCAGGAGTCAGGACTCATACGAACTACAAACTCATGATCACTTTGGCGACTCAATTTATCCCATAACAATCTCATAGGTGATATTCCAATGGAATTGGGGCAATTGAATACGCTTGAAGCTTTAGATATCTCTTGGAATTGGCTCACTGGAAGATTCCACAGGAATTGACAATAATGAACTTTCTGGCATTCTTAAACCTCTCTCAAAATCCTCACGGTCCACATGAATTCAATACATTTGAAAATGATCACTCTTATGGCGGCAACCTCCTTTATCAAAGCAATGTGGAACAAGTGATCCATCACATGTTCCTCAACCATGCATTGGAGTCAGAAGAAAATGAAGACGAGCCAGTGGATTTACCTGGGAATCAGTAGTCATAGGCTACAGTTTTGGACTAGTTGTTGGAACTGTCATCTGGAATCAGTAAATTCTTGAACTCGACTGTCCCATTGGTCTAAGATCAAGCTTTGTAAGGCTTGTAATGGTGCATCATAAACCATAACACAAGTTAAGAGAATGTGAATGTGGATTCTCTTCTGCCACCCTGAGGGGCAAGGAGTACCTGCAGTTGGTAGGTCTACCTGAAAACTATAGCAGTAAATGGTATCCACAAGCCAAAATAGAATTTGAAGCATAGATGGAACTTTATAGAAACTACTTAAATACACATGATCTCAAAATCACTAAAACTACTCAACAAGTCTGATTTTACTAATTTACAATAGTACTGCAAATAATTCATTCCCTCATCACAGTAAGCTCAGCACGAATATGCAGAATTCCATCCATGAAATACAAACTATCTGCATTCAGAAAAGGGGTCCAACTAACACCACAAAGGTTCCGGCACCCCACAACGATGCCACTAATCAAGGTGTGGCTTCCCTTATGCTTGCTCACAAATTCGTTGTCTGGACTCATACGCACTGAAAACTCGTAATCAACTGCAAGTGGCTCAGACTCCTCCCCTTGCATGCCCAGGAACAACCCCAAGCAATGGTGAACACCTTGTTGGTCTATGTTGCAATGTGCGGAAAGGAAAAGCTCTTGTCCACCTAAATGGAAACCCTGTGAGTAAACCTTTCCTGCAGGAAAGAGGATAGCACACTCATCTCTTTTCAAATCCAGGTAAACAATAGACTGCTGATGAGGTGCTTCAAACTCGAGAGCTTTAACAGGTCTGAATTTGTATGCCCGCTCCACATAACGATGGCCTAAAGCATTCCCCACCTTGGCAGCAATTGCACGCTGCTGATACGGTGCTTCAGCCTTGTAAAAAAGAGCCTCGAAGACAAACTTTGAAGCAAGCTCACGACTGAAGTCATTGCACGTCATGATTTTCTTCAGCTTCGTACATGTCATGGCTGGAAATCGAATGAGGAAACAAAGATGTGAGGTCCATACTTCTCGTCGATCCTCATACTTTGGGTAATGCATACGAGCCCACTTCAACGCAAAGTCATAGACAACATCCTCTGATGCAATCTGAAGAAGATCACTGGACAGAACAACCTTAATTCCCAAAAGAGGCAAACTCAATGCCTCTTTTTCGAACCTGAAGGATTCAACGTAAAAGAATGAAATGAAGACTGATATGGAAACGCAAATCATTCATACTCTATAAGCAGTATAGATGGTTAATGTAAAAGTGTCTGGAGAGTTTAAGGCTGAATTAATGTCTACTCACTTGTTTATGTCTCTGAAACGTAGAATAAGAAACAGTTTGGCCGCATCTGCTAATGGCTGAACTGCATCAACCTTTAATACTTTAAAAGGAAGATCCAAATACAGCAATGCTGTTTCAATAGTCATGTGTTGATTCTGCAGTTCATTGCTGCAGTATCTCATGCATGATGCAACCGCAAACTTGTCAGCCGCCATCAGCACATCAAGAAGACCAGTTGGTGTATTAGTTGATAAAGTATTGCAATATATAAATTTCAACAGGTCCATCAGGGCGGCTTCTTCTGCTCAATAAAATTGACAAAGGCAAAATTTAATTTCATGTCAACTAACAACCTAATAAAATATGTATATAAACTTACTCAAAAAGAAAAAAGAGATTCGTGAATGCAAACTTATACGCAAAAAAAAAAAAAGAAAAAAAAAAGAAAGAGATTTGTGAATGCCCATATTACCCTACAGCCAGACACACATCAAGATTTGGTTTTATTACTTGATTCAATCAAGAAAGAAAAATAGTGGAATGAACTTTCTCACAAGAAAGTAAAAATTAATACTTACCCGACTCATGAATTTGTACAATTACATACCGTTGCTCTTCCGTGCCATTCGAGAACAACTAATAAGAAAACAAATAGTTGAAATTAAAAAATAAAATAACAGGGAATGCCAATTGAAAAAACAAATGTATTGTATTAAGGAGTACTCACCTTAAGAAAGAAACCACTTTTGGCAGCAAGAATAGGAGAACTAATATTTACCATTCTCACATTAAGAGGATGACTTTTAGTCATCACAATGTCAGAAGGCAATTCCTCAAGCCTTCCTATAGCTGCTCCTTCTCGTTTGTCATCAGCATCAGACAAGTGAAAGAGATAATAAGCATACAGAACGAAATAATTAGGAAAAGGCAAGTAAGTAACAGTGCAGAACTCCCAAATAACCATTTCAAGTTATATCTCATAAGTTTCAGCATCAAACATGACCATATAAAAACGAATTCAAATGCTCATTCATTCTTACCTTTATTTTAACAAAAAAAAAGAGAATTCTAAACTGAAGATAAAAATTGCAGCAGTTGTATTTGTAAAGAAAATGCAACCACATCCCACACAAGGGAAAAAAACCCTAAATTCATAAACTGTCTTTTGCATAACAACTACTTCTATAATTCAAGTCTAAGCTAGTTGAATTTAGCTATATGAATCATCTACATTGCTTCCACTCCATTTGGATTGGTAAACTTACCTTTTTCATCCATTAACCAAAAAGGAATTTCCAAGTGAAAAAAATCGTTTTCAGATCTATGATTAGAAACCAAAAATCTATGGACTAAAAGATGTTATAAACCCTATTGATTGAAAAACAGTCCATTTTATTACTTGGTTTCTTTTCCTCCTATAACAAAAAAATCTATGGTAAAATTAGTGTGTGTTTTTCATGAAAATAATCCAAGGCAAAAAGATGTTAAACACTTATGCAGAATCAAAGATCTAATCATTTTCTTCTGTTTAAAAGCAAAAATATATGGACTAAAAGATGTTAAACACTTATGCAGAATCAAAGATCTAATCATTTTCTTCTGTTTAAAAGCAAAAATCTATGGACTAAAAGATGTTAAACACTTATGCAGAATCAAAGATCCAATCATTTTCTTCTGTTTAAAAGCAAAAATCTATGGACTAAAAGATGTTAAACCCGATTATTAAAAATGTAGGTGTTTAACTCTAACATAGAAGTTGAAAAACAGTCCATTTTATTTCTTGGTTTCTTCTCCTCCTGTAACAAAAAATCTATGGTAAAATTAGTGTGTGTTTTTTCATTCACGAAAACAATCCAAGGCAAAAAGATGTTAAACTCTTATGAATAATCTATGGACTAAAAGATGTTAAACCTTATCTATTAAAAATGTAGGTGTTTAAAGTTGAAAAACAGTCCATTTTATTTCTTGGTTTCTTCTCCTCAATGTGTTTTTTTCTCATTCATGAAAACAATCAAAGGCAAAAAAATGTTAAACTCTTATGCAGAATTGAAGATCTAATAGTTTTCTTCGGTTTAAAAGCAAAAATCTTTTACAGAAAATCAAATCATCAAGCATTCAAAAAAGCAAACATTTCATGATTTTTTTTTCTTTTCTCACACCAAAAATGAAAAAAAATAAAAAAATTAAGAAAAGCAAACCATGTCTTCTTGTTTTGATTTCTTCTCTCTTACGCTTGCCTTTCCGGGCTGAATCATCAACACTGCAGCAACCTTCTGGTTTGAGCTCCATCGAATCCATTCCGATCTCTATCATCAACACTCGATCTGAGTAATTCCTGTCATTATACGCAAATCCATAGTCCGGTTGAGATTCCAATACATTCGAGGTACGTAGAAAATTCATTTTCACAGTTGAATCAAAAGCACAAAGTTTTTTTCACAGAGAAAATTAGGAGAAATGCAGATGTGAACTGAAGAAAACCATAGATTGAAGCACTTTAAATAACTGTTTTGCTTCATTGTTTAATTTGTACTTATCTTAATCAGTTACAAAGTTTACTGATTTCCATGGCTGTTTGTCCTGTAACGCAAATAAAACAAAATATGAAAGCCAAATTCAAAATTAGTTCTTCTAATTGATACCTTTTTTTTTGTTTTCTTCCTTTTTGTGTAGTTGGATGACATCGCTCTAAATTGCTCCAAATCTCTAATTTGTATTGAAACTTTCAAAAGCATTAAATTCGTGACTCTGTTTTTTGTTTTTTTGCTTTCTGCCATTGAAGAAGTTCTTCATAGCTCCATTGCATATCATTATTTCACCGTGGTGATGGCAAGTGGTCGGGTCGGGTCGGGTCGGGTTTAAAGGAAGTTAGGTTTATGATTTGGATTCTGGTATAAAATTAGGACAATCAAAACAAAATTTTTATTGTTTTCATAAGATCTAATAGTCAAAGTTTTTTAAGTAATTAACAAAGAGAAAAAAAGATCATTTTTAAAATCAGTTAAAAGAATTTTAAAAGATCATTCTGGATCTAACCTTGAACATATATAGATGATCATTTTGAATCTAACCTTAAACACATAAAATTATTTTAAATCTAACTTTCAAACACATAGAATCATTTTATCAATTAAAAATTAAATTTTAAAAAATGACTTATTCCAATGTACATAAATTAAAGTAAAATAAAGATACACATATCTCGTAACCTTAAAAATGTCATGTGAAAAATTAAAATTAAAAAAAAATCATCAAAATAGACTAAACAAAAAAAATAGGATAAATAAATTAAATAACATCTTATCCATACTCCTAAATTGAATTTTAAAATATCAAACCATATTGAATTAATTCATCTATGTTTTTGAAAAATTTGTGTGCAATTTTATTGTGAAATTTTATTTCATATTACTTGTTCCAATTAACGGTTCAGGAAAACAAATATTTGCTCATTCTATTATTAGTTTTAGTTTATCACTATTTACAAATTTTACTTGCCAATCATAAATTGAAAACATATTTTAAATGACTTTTATCATATTAAACACGTTAGTCGTTTCAAACGCATTCCAAATTACTATTACTCTATACTCTCAATCACCTGAAAATTAAATTCAAGAGTCTACTAAACACAAAGTTTTAATAACTAAAAATCTAAAATGTGACGTTTCTGACAGAGGACAGATCAAGTAGGATTGACATGCGTTTAGGCTAAAAAAAAAATCTGAATATGAGGTGAACATAACACCTTAGATGGATCCTACGTCGGATTGGGAGATAAAAATGAAGAGTTTTACAAGGTATAACTAAAATTTGTATGGTACATCCACTTTACGAGCTCGATGTGGCACAACTCGAAAGAAAAATTGTGCGCCAAAACAGATAATACGTATCATGAACTTGGATCGTGACATAACATGTTATAGGATTTGAAGCAGCTACATTGTCCTTTCATCAAAGATAGTATTACATAATTTTTAAGATTTTATAAAATATCCTAAACACAAGATACAACTGAAAAAAGGAAAAATATGCTAAAAATGTTCATGAATATTCTGTACTAACATCTGTGGAGATGCAACTATACAAGTAAAGATTCTACCTTTAAAAACACAAAACCAGCTATAACAACAATAATGATGCTTCAGTTCCAAATAAGTTGAGGTTGGTTATACGATCCTTACTTCTTCATTTAAGTCCACATCATATAATCATTATACTAAATAAAATAAAACTGAAAAATAAGCTAAAAAATGTCCTTGGCATTAATACAAATGTAGTCTTGTAAGATAACTTCTTTGCATGCGATTACAGGTCTACGGCTGCACACCCACTTTTGTTAACTTTCAATTATAGTAGTTTCACACATATCATTTAAAAGTCGATAACCAATAAGTCAAACCGTCCGCTCGATAAGCAGCCCTACTAAATAGTCCCTTAAGTACCCCGTCTCTTTTGAACATCTGTGTACATAAGCCAAGAGACTGAAACACACTTGCTTCAAATGTCAAATTCATCTACAAATTATCAGTCAAGAATATCATTCATCAACTGAAATATCAACCTAAAGAGCACTACAAAATTAACAAAATATGATTACAATTTCACATGTTTTCTTGGATTTAAAAATTCCCAGTACCATCCTTCCTACAACAGACACCAAAATTCACTAAGTGAAACTTATCCATTTTCATCAAACATGGCACACATTTTGTTGTTCATCCCTTGATCACCTCTGTTAAATCCTTGAACTCGATCGATACAGGTTGTTCCATTGGTCTAAGATCCAGCTTTCAAAGCCTCGCGAGTCGTGATGGTGCATCATAAACCATGAAACTGATAACAGAAGTCAAGAGATTGTAACCTGATATGTTGAAGTAATGAGAAGACAAGTTCCCCAAATCACTGTACACAATGTGGATTCTTTTAACACAAGGCATTGGAATCCTACTAAAGTATATGAGATACCACTACAGTGTAGACTCTGGCTGCTAAACACACTATTCACGGATAGTAATCACAGCGCGAAGATAGACAACTCCCTTGATGAAGTATAAACTATCTTCTTTCAGAAAAGCGGTCCAATCTACACCACAGAGATTCCTGCAGCCAACAACTACACCACTGGTCAAGGTGTAGTTTCCCTTGTGCTTGCTCACATACTCATTTCTAGGACTCATACGAACTGCAAACTCATAATCAACGGCAAGTGGCTCAGACTCCTTCCCGTGCATGCCCAGAAACAACCCCAGGCACTGGACTGCACCTTGTGGATCCATGTTGCAATAAGCTGCCAAGAAAAGCTCTCTTCCACCCAAATGGAAAGTCTGTGAAAAAACTTTACCAGCAGGATAGAGGAAAGCACACTCGCATCTGTCCAAATCTAGGTGAACAACACATTGTTGATGAGGCATTACAAACTCGAGAACTTTAACAGCTTTGTATTTGTATGCCCTCTCCACATAACAACGGCGGTAAGCATTCTCCACCTTGGCAACAATTGCACGCTGCTGATGTGGTTCTTCGGCCTTGTAAAAAAGAGCCTCTAAGACAAGCCTTGAATCAAGGTCCTGATCGAAGTCGCTACACGTCATGATTTTCTTCAGCTTCATACAGGTCATGTATGGAAATCGAATGAGGTAACAAAGATGTGACGTCCATACTTTCCGTCTATCCTCAAGGTCTGGGTAATGCTTATGAGCCCACTTCAACGCAAAGTCATAGACAGCATCCTCCGAAGCACTCTGAAGACCACTACTGGACAGAACAACCTTAATTCCCGAAAGAGGCAAATTCAATGCCTCTTCTTGGAACCTGAAGGATTCAACCAAAAAAAGAATGAAATGAAGATACTTTTTTTCTCAAACTAGCTTGTTCACATTCATGTAAATTGCACTCAACTATAGCAGTTAATGAAAAATTCATTCATTAAAAGAAAAAACAATGTGAAAATTTCCCAATGAGAAACAATTGATTAAAGTAGTCTAATATGGAAATGCAAATCATTCAAACTCAACCAAACAAGAGATAATAATGTCTACATAGAGCTACTCACTTGGTTATGTCCCTAAAACGTAGAACAAAATATAGTCTTGCAGCATCTACTAACGGCTGAACTACATCAACCGTTGATATTTTGGAAGGAAGATCCAAATAGAGCAATGCTGTTTCAGTCGTCGTGTGTTGCTTCTGCAGTTCGATTCTGCAGTATGTCATGCATGACGCAACCTCAAATCTGTCAGCAGCCATCAGCACATCAAGCAGACCAGTAGGTGTTGTAGTTGATAAAGTATTACAATATATAAACTTCAAGAGGTCCATGAAGGCGGCTTCTTCTGCTCAATAAAGTTGACAAAGGCAAAAGTTAATATCATGTCAACTAACAACAGTTAAAAATGTGTATATGATTTTTCCTAAAAAAGAAAAGGAAGACAAACAAAGAGATGGGCAAGAGATAATGAAAATATGTGTATTTGTACAATTGAAATTTTAAAAAAAAAAAAGTATCAGTCAAAACTAGTACTTACCTGACTCATGAATTTGTACAATTAGGTGTCGTTGCTCTCCCGTGCCATTCGAGAACAACTAAGAAGAAAACAAATAGTTGAAAATTAAAATTAAAAAAAAAAGTAGCATGGAATGTCAATTGAAGGCAAAATGTATTGTATTAAGGAGTACTCACCTTAAGAAAGAAAACACTTTTTTCTGCTAGAATCGGAGAACTAATGTGTATAGTTCTCAGGCAAAGAGAGTGATTTCTGGTTATCACAATGTCCGAAGGCGATTCCTCAAGCCTTCCTATAGCTTCTTCCCGTTAGTCATCAACATCAGACAAGTGAAAGAGATAAGCATACAGAATGAAATAATTAGGAAAAGTCAAGTAAGTAATAGTACAGAACTCCTAAATAACCATTTCAAGTTACATCTCATTAGTTTCAACATCAAACATAACCATATAAAGAACGAATTCAAATGCTCATCTATTGTTACCTTTATATTAACAAAAAAAGATAATTCTAAACTGAAGAAGAAAAATGCAGCAGTTATATTTGTAAATAAAATGCAACCACATCCTACACAAGGGGTAAAAAGCCCTAAATCAATAAACCGTCTTTCGCATAACAATTACTTCTATAATTCAACTCTAAACTAGTTGAATTTAGCTATATGAATCCTTTATCGCTTCCACTCCATTTGGATTCGTAACTACCTTTTTCATCCATTAACCATAAGGAAATTCCCAAGTGAAAAAACTGCTTTTAGATATATGTATAGAAATCGAAAATCTATGCACTAAAAGATGTTAAACCCTATCTATTAAAAATGTAGGTGTTTAACCCTAACATAGAGGTTGAAAAACAGGCCATTTAGTTTCTTGGTTTCTTCTCTCCTATAACAAATAATCTATTGTAAAAATTGCTTTTTTTCATTCTTGAAAACAATCCAAGGCAAAAAGATATTAAGCTCTAATACAGAATCAGAGAGCTAACTGTTTTCTTCCTCGATTTCTCTTCTGTTTAAAGGCGAAAATCTAAGAGAAAAAAAGATGACCTTTTTCTGTAATGAAATGATCACAGAAAACCAAAACTCTAAAGATTTTAAATATTAAACGACTAATCAAGCATTCAAAAAAGCAATCATTTCATAAATAGTCTTTCGCATAACAACTATTTCTATAATTCAACTCTAAACTAGTTGAATTCAGTTATATGAATCGTTTACATCAGTTCCACTCCATTTGAATTCGTAAATTGCCTTTTTAATCCACTAAACCATAAGTAAATTCTCAAGTGAAAAAACTACTTCCAGATATATGTATAAGAAACCAAAAATCTATGGACTAAAAGATGTTAAAAATATAGTGTTTAACTCTAATATAGAAGTTGAAAAACAATCCATTTTAGTTTCTTGGTTTCTTCTCCCGCGTAACAAAAAAATTGTAAAAACTACTCCATCCGTCCACTTTTATTTGTCATGTTGCGTTTTTCGAAAGTCAATTTGACTAATTTTCAAAGTTAAATAAGATTACATTATTTCGATATTTTAAATAAAAAATTTAGATATTCAAAAACTATACGAAAGATACTATACATTGCATTTTTTTTGCATATCAATATGATGAAAAATATATCTTAAAATGTTAGTCAAAGTTTTTATAGTTTGACTCTAAAAATGAAAAGTATGACAATTATTAGTGGACGGAGGTAGTAATCATTTTCTTGAAAAACACTCTATTTTATTTGAAAATTCTTGAAAATAATTCAAGGGAAAAACATTTTAAACTCTAATGCTGAATCAGAAAGATAATCATTTTCTTTCTTGATATCAAGAAGCAAAAAATCTAAGAAAAAAAATGATTAATTAAACTATTAAACCACTAATCAAGCATTCAAAAACACAACAATTTCATGATCTTTTTCCTCTCTTAACACCAAAAATGATGCAAATAAACCCTAAATTATCAAGATTAAGAAAAGCAAACCATTTGCTCTGGCCTTGATTTCTTCTCTGCTACGTTTGCGTTTTCGACCCAAATCAACAACTGAACAAGAACCTTCATCCTTTGTTTTGAGCTCCGACGAATCATCAACACTGCAACCTTCCTCATCTGGTCTGAGCTTCGCCAAATCCGGTACAATCTCAAGCGTCAAAACCCTGTCAGAGTAATTCCTCTCATTAAAAGCAAATGAATAGTCCATTAGAGTTTTTTCACAAATTGAATCAATGCAGAGAAATTTAAGAGAAACCCCAAATGTAAAAGGAAGAAACAGAGTTTTTCGTTTATAACACTGTGTATTTCAAATCTGGTTTTATAGAAGAACAAACACAAAACTTATTTTTATTTTTTTTGTATTTATGCCAAATCACGAAATCAGTTACAAAATGAACTTCACTGTTGAATTTCGTTACCATTCTTTGTCTTTTATACATGAGAACTCAAAATTTGGTCTACTAATTGATACCTTCTTTTTTTTCTTGTTTTCTTATTTGGATTGTTGAAAGGGCATCGTGCAAAAGTCTCTCTAATCTGCTTTATGCTTTTCGCCATTGAAGTCCTTCAGAGCTCATTGCAAAGTGGAACTTGGCTACTGGCAAGTGGCCGGGTCGGGTCGGGTCGAGTAAATATATATGATATAAAATACTATATTATTATTATAATATGTGCAAATATATAAAAATATTATTAATACGAAATTAATTATGTAGGTTGAAACTTTGACTATCCTGTCTCGATTGAAATCTTTTTTTTTACGAAGGCTTTGTACTCTTTTTTTTCAATATTTATGTATATTAATTTTTGGGATACACGTGCAAATCTGGGCACGTACTTTGCACGTATATCTCGTATTTATTAATATGAACTATTTAAACATAAATATAATATTAAAATTTGTATGGCTCTTTTCTTATAAAAAAAAAACAAATTCGAGATAAGTAAGAGCTTTATATATTTATTTTACACTCACGCTCAGACATAACTTACAAGCACACAAAATATAATGGTTGAGATTCCGATACGTTCGAAGTAAGTAAAAAAATCATTTTCACAATTGAATCAAAGCATAAAGTTTTTTCGAGAAATTTAGGAAAAATAAAGATGAAAACTGAAGAAAATCACAGATTGAAACACTTTAAATAATTGTTTTGCTTCTTTGTTTTGTACTTATCTTAATCGGTTACAAAGTTACTGATATTCGTGGCTTGCTTGTCTTGTAACGCTAATAAAACAAAAAATGAAAGCAAAATTCAAAATTAGTTATTCTAATTGATAGTCTGGTTGAGATTCTGATACGTTTGAGGTAAGTAAAAAATTTATTTTTCACAATTGAATCAAAGCACAAAGTTTTTTCGAGAAATTTAGGAGAAATAAAGATGAAAACCGAAGAAAAACAGATATTGAAACACCTTAAATAATTGTTTTGCTTCTTTGTTTTGTACTTATCTTAATCAGTTACAAAGTTACTGATATTCATGGCTTGCTTGTCTTATAACGCAAATAAAACAAACAATGAAAGCAAAATTCAAAATTAGTTATTCTAATTGATATTCTGGTTGAGATTCTAATACGTTCGAGGTAAGTAAAATATTCCTTTTCACCATTGAATCAAAGCACAAAGTTTTTTCGAGAAATTTAGGAGAAAAAAAGATGAAAACCGAAGAAAATCACATATTGAAACACTTTAAATAATTGCTTTGCTTCTTTGTTTTGTACTTATCTTAATCAGTTACAAAGTTACTGATATTCATGGCTTGCTTGTCTTGTAACGCAAATAAAATAAAAAATGAAAGCAAAGTTCAAAATTAGTTATTCTAATTGATAGTCTGGTTGAGATTCTAATACGTTCGAGGTAAGTAAAAAATTCATTTTCACCATTGAATCAAAACACAAAAAATTTTCGAGAAATTTAGGAGAAATAAAGATGAAAACTGAAGAAAACCACATATTGAAACACTTAATTGTTTTGCTTCTTTATTTTGTTCTTATCTTAATCAGTTACAAAGTTTACTGATATTCATGGCTTGCTTGTCTTGTAACCCTAATAAAACAAAAAATGAAAGCAAAATTCAAAATTAGTTATTCTAATTGATAGTCTGGAGATTCTAATACCTTCGAGGTAAGTAAAAAATTCATTTTCACCATTGAATCAAACACAAAGTTTTTTTGAGAAATTTAGGAGAAATAAAGATGAAAACTGAAGAAAACCACATATTGAAACACTTTAAATAATTGTTTTGCTTCTTTATTTTGTACTTATCTTAATCAGGTACAAAGTTTACTGATATTCATGGCTTGCTTGTCTTGTAACCCTAATAAAACAAAAAATGAAAGCAAAATTCAAAATTAGTTATTCTAATTGATAGTCTGGAGATTCTAATACCTTCGAGGTAAGTAAAAAATTCATTTTCACCATTGAATCAAACACAAAGTTTTTTTGAGAAATTTAGGAGAAATAAAGATGAAAACTGAAGAAAACCACATATTGAAACACTTTAAATAATTGTTTTGCTTCTTTATTTTGTACTTATCTTAATCAGGTACAAAGTTTACTGATATTCATGGCTTGCTTGTCTTGTAACCCTAATAAAACAAAAAATGAAAGCAAAATTCAAAATTAGTTATTCTAATTGATAGTC
>JAJONR010005766.1:0-52804 GCA_029582245.1 Solanum etuberosum | reverse complement strand
TGTTTAGAGTCACCACCTTATCAAATGTCCTTTTCAGAAGGACCTTTCCATAACTTTCAATTTGATTGTTATAGAACTACCCATGAACAAAGTTTCATTGGGTCCAATAAAGGCAATATAGTCCAAATGCTTCTTTTACAAAACATGACAAATGACTATTCACCAATATTCATGTCTATACAAATAGTTATATTTAATAGACATATCTTTACATGAAAAATCACAACATTTTAAGTGACACTTTTTCATGAAAGAACTCTATTATTTTGAACAAGTATACATATAATTTGGTAGTTTCATACTAGTCATACCATATACTAGTAAAAGAGAAACTCAACGACCACAATATCAAATACACTCCAAGAATTTTGTGGGTCTAACATAATACAAAAGTATCATTGAATTTCATATCTTGTGCTCCAAATTAAAATTAGACACTAAGTGTAATTTTATCTTTGTCATAAGCAAACAACCCCCCACATTTTAAATATGATCTCAAAAATATTTTTCAAATAGTTGAAAATAATTTTTCCACATATTTTTCTAGACTATCAAAATGTCATTGGCAGCATGAAACTTCTTTTGGAAATATTATTCTACGAAAGAATTATAGTGCTTCAGTTCTCTTTGACAATCTTTAAATAGTGTCAAAGTTCATTCATAGAGGCATCTATTCCAGGCACAAAATCACACACTTTAAGTCATTGATTTTCTTTTTTTTCCATCACAGTTAGACATACCACTTAGTATTTAGAATACTAACAATAAAGACAAAAAAATTTGTACAATTTGTTTCTATTTAACAATGAAGTTTGTAGAAAATCAAAAGTACAACACTGACTTATTAGATAAAGTTTTCATATTCTTCAAACCAATTGCATAGTCCAATTTATTCCGAGTGGAAAACGATAAAAGTTTTTAGTCTACAACAATCTGACACATTCAAATTTCACACGGAGTACAAAACTACAAAAGTTTTTTTTTTCTCCAAACAGAATAAAACATATTCTTAGATTATCACGTTAGAAATTCTTTTCTTTTCAAATAGCCTTCCAACTATAAAATTTTGACATATTATTTTATCAAACAAAAATGTGCATCTCTCATTCTGCAGACTAAAGAATTTTAAAGGCAAGACTATTTGCCAAGAAAAATTCAATCCAAAACATATGGTTTGCAGATCTTTTTCCAAAGATACACATGATAAATATCAAAAGAATTAACTTCTAGAAACTATTTTCCTCCTTAGATAAATAATAAGAAGGTTACCTGGTGTAATCTTTAACCGGACTACCACCAATTTTTCTAGTACATTCTCAATTCGATCTTGCTAAACAAGGCACCGAATTCTGGAGAAGTAATGCATTAATCTTCTACTTCCATGATCTGTTTCTCTCAATCAGTAGAATATAAGAAATACCAATAATATAATAATTTCCTTAAGATTGTTGTTCATCTTGTATTCCTAAGATACTTAGAACAAAATTTTGAAGAACTTGGTAAGAAACAACAAAGTTTAAAGAGTATTTTCTAACTAGAAAATTAAAACTAGTAGAGAAAATAGAATCAAAACAGATTAGAAACAATATAAAAATATTTTTCTCAAAGAAAGAAAATCGAGCCCACTGAATGCACAGTGTCCCCTTAAGGAAATTTTTCACCTCAAGTACCCGAGGTTAATGGAATATATCCTCCCAGGATAGAACGATCTTACTCACCGGTGTATCGGTACCTAAAATCACGGTGTCAGCGAACCACTCAACGGCAGTAAAGTACACTTAGAATACTAGATTTAGTAGTAGTAGAAGAAGTCAAGAAAATTTCATTTTTAAAATGAGAGGAAATCCCTCAATTTATAGAAAACAAAGGGTAGTGTGAAAAGGTTCTTATTGTGCCTTACCGGAAAGGTCACAATCTTTCGGAAAGGTCACAACCTTTCATAAAAGTCACAACTTTTCAATAAAAGTCACAACTCTTCATAAAAGTCGCAATTTTTTTATAAAAGTCACAACTCTTCATAAAAGTCGCAACTCTTCATTTTCCATTTAAAACCCAACACAAACTAATTAATACGATCGGACGGTGTGTTAGGTGAGTTCAGTATAAGTATAATCTTTATAGTAATATGTTTGAGTAGGAAATAATTGCATTTAGCACGCAGAAATTCGGATATAAATCAATGTTTATACGTAGATAATGAGATATTTTTGCAAATCAATGTTTGTTATATACTTTTATCTATTATTTCTACTAGAAACAAAGAATTTAATCTGAATTTGAAAGTTCGATTTAAAGAATAATTCAAGTGATATAATGTGTTTCACGTAACTCATGTTCAAATATACATTATCGACTTGATGTAACTTTACCTAAAATTGTCTAAATAGACCCTACAAGATCCATTATGAATCTGTTTCTGATTGTGATAAGACGATAGAAGATTAGAAGTCAATGTGTGTACAAGGACACAAGTTGACTATGGTGGTATCATTAAAAGACGGCTAACTGTTATTAAGGGCACACGCATACGTTTCTATATAGGAAAAAAAGAAGTATATTTCTCTAGCTTTTATATATATATATATTATCTTTTAACTTCAAATTAAATATCCATATGTCATAAGAGGATTGATATGTATGTTTGTTTGAGGTGCATTGTATGTTATGAAGTGGAGTAGTAGAGTTTGAGTTCCACCTTTTGTACATTTTAAAAGTATCATGACCAACCCCTTTAAATTTGGGATATTTTCACTTGATATATGTTTGGATATTAATTTCACTTTCTTGGTTGTTGAAAGAATTGAATATACATAATAACATAAATATATCATCAACTCTGCCACCTTTTATATATCTTTGAAAGAAATATCAGGATTTTTAGTCAGTTTGGATTGACTTTTGGCTTTGATTTATAAGTTAGAAATTCTAATTTATGACTTTTTACTTAGTTTTACTGTTTTTAGCTTAAAACTAAGTGCTAATTATAAGCAACTAAACGTTCCAAAAGCGCTTAAAAGCGATTTTGACTAAAAATTACTTAAAATAAGTCAATCCAAACAGACTCTTTATCACATTTGTTTGTGTTGTGTACTCGCATGTTTTATGATAAAGAGTCGTGAAGAAATTATACATTCATGTGAAATGAATTATTGCATAATTTGCTAGAATTCAAACATGTTACAACAACAACACATGTACACCCAATGTACGTAATTCCACAAGTAGAGTTTAGTGAGGATGATGTGTACACAATTTTATTTCTATATTTCTGAGAGATCCTCGAGCCAAATAAAGCATATCAAAACATAATATTTCAACATGTTTAATAGTAATAATCTAATGCCTAACTCGATTTGGAGCGAATGATCATTTGGTCACGTCATGACTTTGTATTTTGTTACGATGCATATATAATATATTATAAGCTATTTAATCAGTGTAATTCTCATTTCTACCAACAAATAAAAGGATATTTCAAAGGTAAAAAGGGAAATATTAAATATCAGAGTCAAGCTGGATAACCAATATTTGAGGAGATCGAAATATTATTGTGGGCAGCAGGAGGGAGATAGGAGTGGAGGAAATATACACGTAAAATCTATATGATATAATATTGTTGCATGTGTGTAGTATATGATCAATATATGCTTCATACGTGCTTGGTTTTCTAGAAACTTATATATCGAATCAAAAATATCTTTAAACTATCCAAAAAAGTTTAAATATATCCATCGTTAATCTATTTGACTATAAATATCCCTCAGTCCACCTTTTTAATCCACTTTTACCCTTATAACTAACTGTATTTTTTATTATTGTTATTATTTATTATATAGCATCTTCCTATTGGATAAAATTAAATCCCCAGCCCATCATTTGAGTCGGGGCAGGTAGGGAAAAACTTGATGGGTTGGGAATTTAATTTTATCAAATAAGACGTCATTTGATAAAGAATAATAATAAATAAAATAAAAAGGTTGTTAATTTTAAAGGTAAAAATAAGTTAGAAAAGGTGAATTAAAAAAATATTTTTAGCCAAATAAATAAAATAGGGATATATATAAATCTTTTCGAATAGTTCCTTTTTTGGATCTATATATATGGAATGGATCGAGCTGCGTATTCTTCTTTGTATTGTTGTGTGCTAATAATTAATTTGAAATTGCAAACAAATTTGTAAACTTCATCATCCCCTTCAATTCTCATGGTGCCTAATAATTAATGTGAAATAACAAAAATGTCGATAGGATAAGATTAACTGCAATTATATTAGTCCTCCATATATAAGTTATAACTCGACAATATTACATTTTTAATATTAAAGTATTAATATTAAATTGTATTATTTTTTCATGATTATGAAGTTAAGAAAATGGTTGAATTACTAGAGGAGGGTCGAGTTTGGTGGAAATCCAAAGTGGCCGTAACTCCTCCTAAACCACTATCTCATGTTCTTTTTTTTTTAATTTTTTATAATTATGATATGTATTAAATTTGCGTGCAGCTCGATTAATTTAACGAGATATTTATTATTTTTCATCGTTCATCCTTAAATATATATCAGATAACTTTATCCACGATATTTCATGTTATACCACGTTCTCCATGTTGTCATAGTAACTTATTACCTCACTATCTCCAAATTTATTCTAATGAAGAATTACTATACCCTTAATAGTAGTCATTTTTACACTATGACGTGTGAAAAATATTGTTGAGTGAATGAAAAGGTGAGGTTAATATTGTAAAAACAGTTTTATTTGTTAAAAAAAAGTGTTCCTTTTAGCCGATCATTAATTTGAACTCATAACTTTCTTAGAATTTGTTCGAATCATATAACATTGTCAGATGATCATATTTGTATTCTGAAAAAAGTTAAGTCACGAGAATTATCGATGGATCGGTGAAAGTTTGAACTTAAATCTCCTTTAAAAATCGAGATTTCTCCACTTCAATAAAAATAAATTATTATTTTTATTTTCTATTTTCCAACTGTAAATGTATATTTTACAAACTATATTCTTGACCACGTACTATACATAAAATCAAGTAACTAATCCACCAAGTAACTTATAACTAAAAGATTAATTTATTATGTTCATAAGTTGTTATACCTGGCTTTCAAAATCCCAATTATCCAATAATTTTCACCTTGAGTGCTTTTGTCCCAATAAATCCAATTAGTTCAATTATATATCTTTATCTAACATAAAACAAAATAAAAGAATACATGATAAAGACATTATACCCGTGTCATTTTGTTCCAAAAAAGGTTGTAAAACTAGCAAAATGTTTTAACTTTTCGACTTCCATTAGCAATTGCGCCACAAAAATAATTAAAGTTTCTATTTTAAAAAATAATTAGTACCGACCTACCAATAATAAAACAACAGAGAAAATAAAAGTCTTAAACTATATTGAAAAAAATGTATAGAATAAGATGTGAATATCAATTTTGATTTGTCCTTCTGCCTAACAGTGCCAGCTTGAATGGTTAAAAATCGGAGAAATAATTAAAGTGCTATAAATTATTATATAATAAAAAAAATATTGTATTTTCATATGGGAACTTTATAGGAAAGTCACTACTTAAATTTGGTACAAGTGTTCAATGAGGATTTCTGCCGTACAGAGATCCACCACCCACCCGGTCCTATTTTTTCCGTTTCAAAATAAGTGTTATTTTAGTCAAAATTATATTCATTAGAAAATTAATAAATGTAATTGCTTATCATACGATCAATATTTAATAAAAGTCTCTTAAAAAATTGATTAGTATTATAAGAATATATGAAAACATATTTTCTTTGTCTCAATTTATGTGACATATTTAAAATTTCAAAATTTAAACTTCTAAATTTTTATTGTGTGTTTGGATATAGAAGTTTTAAGTTTTTTTGAAACATAATTTATATATCTGAAAATTACGTAAGAATTATTATTATAAATTATAATAATAAGCAATTTAAAAGACATAAAAAAGTTCAGTTCGACTACAAGGGCATGGTTGAGTGGTTGGGAGTGGGAGATTTGAAATTGAATTCAACCTTTGTTTGCTACTCAGCCATGAATTGATCGCATAAGGTTTGCCTAGTGCAGTTTATATTTCCTATGTGATTTGTGAACTATTGCACATTAAGCAAGTTACCACAAATTGCTCACTCGAATGACAAAAGTTATAGCAGAGATTGTGGTTCACTGAGTTCAAAAAAAAATTATTCAAAAGAAAATTTGGTCGACTCTCAAAATTTCATCTATAAATATCAATTTGTTTTCTTGATTTCTAATATGACGCTTAATTTGGTTAAATATTTTTGATAAGTTGAAACTTATTTTGAGACGAAAAAAATAAAATAAAATAATAAAATGGATATAAAGTTAGATTAGAAAGATAACGCCAGTCTGCTAGCAGTATTTAGGGTAGTCATAATTACACATGTCTAGGATGCATATAAACTGTAGTTATAAGAAAAGTAGAAAAATATTTATAACGTTATCCTTGTTTATTTTTCTTTATTTTAGCATATCATTATCAATCAAATTCCACTAATAAATAACACGCTTTAAAAGAAGAAAAGACATTCCAGCTGTTTAAAGAAATAAATGTTTTTTTTCAATTTTATCTTTTATCCTTTTGAAGGCATCTAAAATTTATCGAATAATTCTAAAATTTGCTTTTTGATTTTATACAAAAAGTATCCAATAAAAATTATTAAAGACATTCATAAATTTTATTTCGTGAATTTAGGCCGATGGGATCATTTTGTTTTGATTTTTTTATATTTATATATTAGCCTGTTACCTAACATGGATAAAAATGCCGATGCAAAGTTCACAAATACTTCTTTTGAGGCTATTATTTTTATTTAATTGTGTTTGACTTCAAATATTTTTATAAATATGATCTTGTTAAGCCCAACAAACAAATATTAACCTCTATTACATTATGCATGTGGATCGAACTAAACTTGTGCTTGTTATAGTGCATGTGAATACCATTCAAAATATAATTTTTTTATCTTCATATATGTCAAAAATCACAATATTTCTACAAAAGCAAATTTTAAACTATACTTTCAAAGTAAGGTGAATTCAAATATTAATTATTTAAAATTAAATTTATTTAAAAGTTCAAATTTTGAATCGATCCCTTACCAGTTATAATGATTAATAAACTTGAAAATGCAAGCAAGCTTTGCTATGCGGCGTCCCGTACATGCAGCTCTCTTTGTACTTAATTTATATATATAAAAATAGAGAAACGGGTAAATGATAAAAAATAAAACAAATTAATCTATTGAATCAAATTTATTCTTAACATTATTTTTAGATTTAAAAATATTCCTCCATTAACGACATAAATTATAGTAATATTTAATTAAACATATGGTCATTCTTTATTGATCCACATAAAAATAATTTTACCCAACCCAAAAAATCTGGTTCAACCATGACCCAACCAACACAACCATTTTAAATTAATGCAACTAAGTGATAAAAATAATTTTATTTTATTTTTTTAGAACAAGATTGGTCCTTTAAAATAATGATCCTAGGCTAGCTAATTATGTTAAATATCTATTTTGAGATTTGATGGACTAGTTGTACACTCAATTTGGACTAATTTAGATTTTGATCTTCCCCAAATATCCTTATAGATTCACATGAGATATGAAAAGTTTTTCTTTTTCATGCACTCGTAATAGTATGGTCTATGAACAAACCAAAAATCTAGTTCAACTTATAAAACATATTTTACATAATATATAGTAGTTATTTAATTTACTCAGCATGTTGCTACGATATTAGTAAAGTTAAAATTAATAGTAGTAGTTTTTTTATCCTTCATATTTCTTATCTGCATGTGTTCTATATTTCCAATGGAGTTCGATTAATTTGCATTCGTGTAAAGTAAGAGCTATTTTGAGTACCCGCTAAGGATTTTTTTATACTCATAAATTGAAATCGAGATTAATTAAGGAATGAGCGGAACTATATCCTTTGGTGATAAGTTAAAATTAATTAATATGTTGTGCAATAAGAAGTTGCTTTAGTTGCTCTAGCATATAGCCACAATAAAGATCTTGTTTATTATTATTATTATAATACAAAAATAAGAGGCCAATATAGTAAGAGTTAAGTGGGGATTAGTGGAGTCAAATTTCAATAAATTTGTCTTATTTTTTAGTTATATATGTACATACACGTGGCACCATTTTTATTTTTTTTGAAGTAAATACTTGGTTACAGCTATTATATGTGACGTGTTTTAGCATAAGGACACATTACTTTTTTGGCATAATATTATGTAATCTTTTCAACTAATTAGGGAAAAGGATAGTGATCAGGCAAAGATTCTATGGTTTCCTAATTGGAAATAATTGTGATTTTTCTCTAATATTTTCCCTTTCTTTTTTGGTAGAATTGACATTTCCACACTTTTTATGTCTCAACAAAATAAAGCTAACTTTTGGTAGAAAGGTACATACTTTAGCAAGTACGAGAAATTTCATTATAATTTGATATATGTATATTTATTAATCAGAATTTTGTTCTAGTGAATCATTAATTCCCTAAAACAATTAAAAAGTAATTCAATTTGAGTTCGATATTCTTAAAATAATTAATTGTTTCTTTTTTTCGATTGAAAAGGTTTTCGATTTCAGTATTTATTTTTTATAACCATTAAACCGCGCTCTTTTTAATTTGAAAGGCCAACCATGTATAGTGTACAAAATTCACACATAGTATGTATTTTTTTGTTTTCTAAAGAATGACAATTAAGTATCAATTAAGTTTTATGTTACTTACTTTCTCAACAAAAGAAATTCCATTGGTATATATATATATATATATATATATATATATCATTTTTGGGAAAATCAATCATTATGGTAATTGGTATGGGCATAATAATTTATCAGAAACACTTGACTCTAACACTAAAGACATGCATGAATATACACAACTATATAATTCTTCTGTTGAAGTCATGTCACGATTTTAATTTCTGTTGTACATGCATGTAAGAATATTGGACTATATACCCCCAAAATAACAAATACAAAACAAAGAAAAAATAATTTCCTATGTGCCTGCAAAACCAGAGTTTGACTTATATCCTAAGTTTTCTAGAGAAAAAAGAACAATCATATACATTGATTATTTGCAAGTTGATCAAATAATTGTGATTCAATTTTTTTCTTTATTATTCTAATCTTATTCCCCTCTCAAAAATATTCAACGGTGCATGCTATTGTCTCTAGGATTATAAATCAAAACTAGGGGCAAATTTTTCGTTTTAAAGCTGAAAATGAAGTTTTAATCAGTTAGGAATAAATATAACTCTAATGTATGAATGTAGAAATATATTTGTCGAAAAATTATGTAACAAAGGGAAAATATGTTTATAATAGGAAAATTGACTAATTTTATTGTTGAACTATTCAAAATAGGACAGTTCCATCCTCTGTTCCGTTTTTTTTGCACGAAATTCCTTTGCCGTTAGTCAAGTGGTTCAACAATATTTTTGAACTAACGATTGCCCCAACTCGAATAAAAAATGGTCAATTTTGCATCTGAATTATATCCCTTTTAGCTCGCAATAAATAAAGTCAACTTACACATTTTTAGACTAAACATCATAACAATCATTCAACCTCCCTCCCACCTGACCATAAAAAATTATACATACAATACTATATATTATAATAAATAAATATGGTCTCTCTTGATTTATTTCGTTAATTATTGGGAACAAAGACAATGAAAGATGGGATGGCATTTTGAAAATTTCATGCATGCACAATTTGTATTGAGAAATTAAATGAAAAAAAATTAAAAAAATTAAGCAAATCAAACTTAATTTGGTCCCACATATTGTTATTATTATATTTTTCTTTGTTTTTTTTTTTTTCCATTATTTTTTACAACTTGTGGGAGTGGAAATCACTCCAAAACCACCTTTTTATAAGATGATGTTATCAAATCTACTGAAACAGTGTTCATTTATTTCAATCAACTTTGACTCTCAAACGCTTAAAATAAAATAGAAATCTAGCTAAGAATTTCATTGTTAATTGATCGTTAAATAGGATTAAAAATAAATTATTTAGTTATAAATTTTGTTCAACGTTAATTCTTATTTTTTTAATAATGGAAACATAAATACCTGTAGATATACAAATACGATATATATGTGTATGTTTTAGAAGGAGTATATGATGTAATATTGTCCGTTTCAGATATTGCAAAAATTGTCACATCATTAAGAGTATTAATTTTTATATCTTATGCGGGTTATTTTATGCTAGATATATATCACTTTCATTATAAGTCATTCTTATACTTTACAGATAAGGTTTAATTTGGCTGTTTTGTATATAGTGTCATATAGCACTTCCACTATTCCTAATTTTACTTTATTTTGTGTAAAATAATAGTTAGTTAAGATGAATAATGTTAATTAAAAGTAATTGACCCTTAAATTACACTTTCATTGATAATGCGTAAGTTATCATGTTAGAATAAACAATAATTATATATATTCAGATGCAGAATCAGAGTTAGAGTCGGATTTGAAAATTTTATTTCAAAGTTATTTCAATTTACTTGGTTCTAAATTAATAATTTGTGTATAGTAAATGAATTTAATTTCATAAGACAAATGCAAAATTTGAATATAAATATAGCCAGACTTGTAAGCTATAGTCTAATTCCGCACCTGAATTTATGTTTTATATGACATGATCATTACTAATATTTGCGTAATATACTTTCCTCAATGACAATTTTCTCAACATATTTTTATATATATGTAACTTTATACCAAGTACTGATTAATAGTACTTTTACAATATTGTTTTCAAGTACTATGTAAATTAATTTATTTAGAGTTAAAAAAGATAACAATTATAAAATTTACAAAGTTTGTCCTCTAACACTGCTCCATCATTAATAATTTAATTTTGATTAAAGGAGCTAGATAGATTAATTAGTTTAATTAAGACGACTAATCATGCAGCCGTGGACACGTTCTTTTTGTCTAGTACTCATGCATGTACGTATTACGTACATGTATAGATTATTGAGCAATTAATATCAAAACTAATTATATATCCTTTTAATTAATTAATTTATCATAAGATGAGCATTAAAAAATAATATCATACTATATATACTGAATATCGAGGAAACACCTTACTTAAGATGAGTTAAAATTAACAAGCCAGTTGGCTATGTTGACTCAAATTTTCTAAAAATAATAGCTAGAACTAATTAATTAATAGCCATGCTCAATGTTTGTCCATATTTCTAGTTTTAAATTTTTAATTATGAATTTCAAAAATAACGACTTCAAATTAAATATCCTAAAATGTTTGTCGATCAACTCTTTAGGCTTTATTGCACTATTTTATGTATTAATTCGAGAAGAGACGAATTCAGAATTTGAGATTTTACAACGATCTTAAATTAATATTATAATATTAATTATTGGATTCAGGATTAAATATCCATAGATATTTAATAGATTTATTCATGATTTAGGTAAAAATTATTGAATTCACGTGAATATGTAAACCGACATTTAGACCAGCCGTCCAAGACTTCAGGATTAATGTTCAACCAAAATATACAAAATAATTATCTATACATGGAACAAAATATATATGCAACATAATCAAGGGAAAGACTATTTAACAATTAATCTACAACTTAATTCAGGTTGATTTAGGGGAGCAACTTACTAATAATACTAACATAAATAATATATAAAATAAATAAATATATACTAAAAAACAAATTAAAATAGAGAAGTCAAATCCAAAATAAATGCCAGTTGGCTAAATACATCACTAAACTACTTTAAACAAGTCAATAAGCAACGCTTATTAATTTATATATATTTTGTTACTATTCTAGATCTTTGTCTCATATACTAAAGATTAATTAATTGATAATACAATTAGCTGTCAAAAATTGACTCATTATAATAAAGTTAACTTTGAGAGGTTAGAGCTAGCATTAAGTAAATGCATACAATTAAAAAGGAAAAAAATTGTACTCAATATTTTGCTATATGTAAATTAGGATATGTATGCGGTCAAATTTTTATTTTTTTATAACAATGTTGTTTATTGTGTATATATAGACATTTTGAATTTTATGATGAAATTTATTACAAAGAATATATATAGTATAACATAATATGAAAATTTGTTTCAAAATAAACGTGACTGACGTTGTTGTAAAATGTTATTAAGAAAAAAGATTGTTATAGAAAAGTCTGATCGTATATTAAAAAATAATTGACTTGTGATATCATTAATTTCATTGCTTACTAGCTAAAATACTAAATATGTGTTACCAAGTCATTTGAAAATGTTGAAAAATTCTACCTTTAATTAGCTCATAATTGACCTTCAACTCGATCTTTCTTCTTTTTAAATTTCTGTATGATTGGAGTTGAGGATATAATTAATTAATTTGTAGGTCTAATTAGCATGACTTAGCAGTTGACTTCGATTAATTAATTCACTGCCATTTGATGTTTTAAAGAGACGTTTGATATATAGTGAGGAGACTTATTACCTTTAAAAAAAGAATATGAAGGTTTTTTAACGTTTAATTAGCTAGAATAAAAGGTGGTATATATAAATCTGTTTTTCTTTTGAATTTTATTAATTTTATTTTCTCTAAGAAATAAAAAGGAAAAGAAGAAATTATTCAGAAATCTGGTCAAATTTGAGCACAAGATATATATAATTAAGATTGTTTTTTTTCACAACATTTGAAAATGTATAATTTATCTTTGTTTAAGCTCATAGGTATAAAATTCAAATAAATAACAATTAATCAATAAAAAATTATTCTAAAGTAAATCATAATTTGCTTGTTTTGTTATATATAATTATTATTTTTTGAGTGAAACACACTCTAAAAGCTAGCAACTGAGTGGTGATAAATATGAGATGATAACCGGTGATAGTAATAACTATATCGAAGACGACAATGGAGGTTAAGCAATGGTGAACATAAGTGATAGTTTGTATGGATTAATTTTTACTAAGAAAACCATAAAGTGGAGATCTAAAAACTCATAAATTTGTTTTCTTTTTGGGTTTCCCACCCGATGTTCGGAGTCTATGTTAGAATTCCGACTAAATTTTCATCACGCACTGCAGGGCCTATTCGGGAGGTGGCGCTCTCAACTACCTCTGCCACAATTTTATATACTCTTTCAATTTTATATGATCAATTAAATCTTACTAATTAAAAGTGTATATATGAAATAATAATTATCATATTTTTCATTAATTTGATATACGCATTGGTTGTGAATTGTGATTATGGACCTTAGTTATCAATGGGCTTTCGGACTCAAAAGCACCAAATTTGGGTCATCCGTCAGCCCATTTATGTAATATCAATGGGCTTAGAACTCAAAGACCATTCACACAAATGACTCTATTTTGGAATGGTCTTTTAAGTTTTGTTCTCAAATTTGATGGTCTTTAAAAAAACTTATTTAAAAACGTTGGTCAAAAAGTTTAACTTTGTTCCTATATAACTTATGATGAGCGAGACAAATGTTCAATCTTAGAACCCACAAAATATGCTGTGAGAGGCTTAAATTATGCCAAGCGAGGCAAAAGTTCTTTAAACTTATGACGAGCTAATTAGATACTATACAACTTATGTCAGATAACTTAATTTTTACAGAACTTATCGGACGAAGCAAAAGGTCTCTTAACTTATGCGAAGTGAAATTAGGTCATAATTAAGAATATTTAGCCCATAAATTTTCTTTTAATGAGCAGCAACGGAAAAACACTACAACAAAAATAACTTTTAGTGGCAATAAATAGACACATTAATAAAGAGTGCTAAAGCCAATACCGGCATTAGTTAAGTGTCATTAGATCCAATGTCGCTAATGATTTTAGGGACATACACAAAGGATGCTAATTGCCGCTAAAAATACATATTTAGTGGCAATTGAGCTATTGCCGTTAATTAATTGCCGCTAAAAATCATTTTTAATGTAGTGAAACTGGGTGTAACTTTGTAAAATTTCCGCTAGCTCTCTTTTGTTTTATAAATTTATGGATGTTTTAGGTCATAATCTAAGGATCATTTTCAGTAAAATGAAAATTTTATGAATTTTTTAAAATCATACATTTTGTAATTGTTAGGTAACGGTCTAGTATTTTATCAGTTTCAAGAACTATATTTGCCAAACTTATTAGAAATAAGTAGAGTTTAAAAGGTGATATACAAAGGGGATGTTTGTGTTAATCAGTGAACTCAAGATTTTAAAACTCCGAGTACACTAATATTAACCTAAAAAAAGAGGTTCTAGAGCACTGTTAATTATATTTAGTGTATGCTAGTTTTTCAAGATAGATATATATGTTTATACATTATTTTTTTCGAAGTTCACGGGTGCACGTGCTTCCTCACATACACATATGGGTCCGCCTCTGTTAATCAGTCAAATAAATAATAAATATATTAAGAATGTAATCTAAGTTAAAAGTTATATCTTTTACCAAAAACTTTAATAAAATAAAAGAAAGACTAAATTCTTATGATATTAATAATAATAAGATTCAAAAAGATAAACCAATATATTTATTTATTTATTCAATAGATTCAATGCCATGGACCTATAAACTTAAAATCAGAAGACTTGGGATCAGGCCCAGTAGAAAAATAAAATCCATCAGGGTCCATTACATAATTGCAAAATTCATCCTTGAAATCAACTATATTACAATATTCACTTTTATTGCTAAATACATCAAAAGTACTAGTTTTTGAACCCCAATGAAAACCGCAAAAAAAGAGAGTACTTGCTGTAGCATGGAATGAGAAATGGTATACATCACTGGTTTTAAGCGTTTGAACTCCAAGATCATCATCTCCAGATTTACAATGAATTTGTAATGGTGGAGAATCTGCAGGGAGGTTATCGAGAAAACGAAGAATATATTTGGGATTGAAAGTAATTGAATTTATCGTTTGTATTTGGATAACAAGTAAAACAAAGAGTATGATTTTGGTGTTGTTGAGAGTCATTTTGAGGAATTCAACTAAAAAATAGAGGAAGGGGTGCCCTCACTTTATAGGAGGAGTGCTTTTATACTGGAATATGTATATGAATATATTAATGTGATTTAATCTAATGTAATAAATATGTAATTAATTATTTTCTTTTAGGAATTTGTTAATAAATTTTGAATACAAATCTATAAGGTCACAAGAATATATTTATATATATAATATTTCATAATACCCATATTTAAGAGTATGTTTGGTATGATTTTTCATATTTATTTTTTATATTTGATTGGTCAAAATATATTGAATTTTTTTAATAAAAAAAATACAAACTCTTTATAAATGAAAAATAAATAAATAAAATAGCTCCCGCATAAATGACATTGCAAATTCTAGAATCTCATATAATTAAAGACTAATTAATTATTGATGATAATATTAGTTGTCCAAACTTGACTTTGTGAACTTAGAGCTAGCGTTAAGTAAATGCAATTAGAAAAGAAAGATTAATAATATTCTGCTTTTAATGAAAAATTAGATATTTATTTTATAATGTTGACTAGTGATCTCAGTAATGCCATTTCTTACTAACTAATTTGAAAATCTTATGAAATACCCGTTTGGATTTACTCTGAAAAAGTATCTTTTAAGTCAAAAATAAAAAGTCAAATTTAAATGACTCAAAAAATAAAAAGTAGGGGGAGACCTACTTTTGATTTTTAACTTATCTTTAATCAGTTTAAACTTATTTTAAGTTATTTTTACCTTGCCAAACACTTTCTAACTTATTTTAAGTCATTTTTTTAAAACTTATTTAAAGTTATTTTTTATATTTGTCAAACGCTTCCACAAGTCAAAAACTGACTTAAAAGTAGGTTTGACAAACTTTTAATCCAATCCAAACACCCTCTTAGTCCTAAAAGATATTTTCTCAATATATATATGGGAAAATTATGCAGAATAGTAAATCTTTAGTCTATATTATGTACCGTAGCTACATTTTAAGAAAATTATAATTCGCGACTACAATTTTCTCAGTTCTTGCTATTCAGTTTCTTAATTGTATAAATTCAAAATTTGTATAATTCAGTCCCTGATTGTATAAATTCAGAATTTATATAATTCAGTTCCTGATTGTATAAATTCAGAAGTTATATATGCTTACCCTAGCTATTTGTATACGATTTATGAAAAAATCATAATAAATAACCCTGTTTATATATTGGCAAACGAAATATAAAAACAAAATTCTGAAAAATTTCTAAATGTATAAATACAGAAATTGTATATACTTACTCTGTTTGTATATTCGCAAGCGAAATATACAAATGGACAGACGAAATATACAAGGGCAACCTCCATTTGTATATCATTACATTGTTTGTATATTTACAAGTGAAATATACAAACGGCAAATGAAATATACAAACCGCAACCTCCATAGTAAACAAAACTATAACTATGAAGTGTAATTATTAAAACTATAGCTATAGAGCCTTATTATGTCTATTATCTATGCTATTTCCAAAATTTTCTCATATATATTCTTTAGAATTCAACACTCTTTAAACATGAAGATTTTGGACCACTTTACCTATTACATTAAGATTTTGGATTAATTATTCAAATTATTTCAGAAGAAAAACAGAATATTATACTCTCTCACTTCTTTGAAATATGTACTCAACATAAGCCTTTTTCGTAAAAAAGACATGTGATCTTGTGATGTTAAATTAATGATATTTATAATGTACTAAGACGTCTTTTAATTTTGTGGTCATAAACAGAATATTAAAATTAAAATTAAGATTTGTTAAAATAAAAAAAGAAAGACATTTTTTTAACAAATTAAAAAGAAAATAAGACAAATAAATTGAAACAGACGAAAGGGGTAATAATTTATAGGAGAAAATCAAATGGATTGCTTTTTAATCATACCATGGAGCTATAAACTTGAAATCAGAAAGCTGAGGTATAGAATTACCCTTAGCAAAATAAAAACCATCACCCCCCATTAAATAATAGCAATGCTCATTCTTGAAATAGACTATACCACAATATTTATTTCCTTTGCTAAATACATCAAAACTATTAATTTTTAAACCCCAGCTGAAACTACAAGAAAAAAGAGTATTTCCTTGAGCATGGAAGGAGAAATCAAATTGATCACCAGATTTGAGGGTGCGAATTCCAAGATCATCATCTCCAGATCGACAATGAACTTTTGATATGGAAGAATTTGGAGGGAGGTTACTGATGATACGAAGAGTGTATTTGGGATTCAAAGTAAATGAATTTGCGGTATGTATAAGGACAAAATATACAATCATTAAAGGAAATGTCATTTTGGTGCACTTATAGTGAATCATGTTGAAGAATGCACCTTCAATTGATTGAGAAGAAAAATGAAAGTCAGATCCATAATTTTATAGGAGGATTTTAGTGATTTTGAGTATGAGGATAGAAAAGGGAATTAATTCTTTCTTTAGATTTTAGGAATTTGTAAATAGATTTTGAATAAAATTTCACAAGGGCAAAAGAATACTACTCACTCCGTTTTAAAATAAGTGAATTGTTGAGCCTTTTCTCATAGTTTAAAATAAGTGAATTCTTCAAAGTTCAAGAGAGTTGTTGGATTTTTTCCCCATTTTTGCCCCTCATTTACATCTGGTGATAATTTCTAGAGAGTTAATTACTTATATTTGTGATTTTACTTTAAATTATTTATATTTTCAAGAATAGTTTGAGAATATCTAAAAGGGCAACAGTGGAAAGTGAAATTTATTTTATGTCCTAAACTTTTTTTCTTGATGGATATTGACTCAACAATTCACTTATTTTGAAATGAAGAGGGTATCTCATTATAACAATCACATTTTTTTAAAAATTACCCCTATGTAACAAGTTATCTTCTTTTTTAGGTCATAAAATAATTAACAATCTTTGTAGAAATATAATCTCTAAAATTATTATCAATAACAGGTCTAGAGACTTTGACCAAATATTTTGATATTTTTACACACTATTTATGAAAATAATATAATATGAATATATATTTTTATCATTAAAATATTTCCGTACATTATACCGAGTGTGACTAAGCTTACGATTTGAGATCTTTTTACTTATAATAGCCAAATATTATTTTTTAGAGGTTTGACCATACCTAATATTACCCCTATTTTAAATCACAAAACAATACATATATAGATATGTTATTATAACCATAATTAACATGTACAAAATGTTTTAACCTTATTTACCAAATGTATAGATGATGAACTAACTAACAATATACATGAAAAGATCTCCTAGTGTTGCAATTGTTATCATGTTAATTTGATGAGTGTATAAATAAAAGACTTTAATACATAGATTTGACTAATAGTTCTCCAAGTTGTGTTGATTATCCACCTTATTATATGTAAATATTGGTTAAATGGGGCTAGGCTAAATAGGGCTAAACGGGATAGGGCAGGGCTGGATCTAAATGGGGTGGACAATTAAACGGGGCAGGGCAGTCTATCATCCCGCGTTAGCAAGGTCTGTACCTTAAGAGGTGTGATGTAGACAGTCTATCATAATGCAAGCATTAACAGTAATAATGAAAATTGAATATTGTACTTATTTTCCTACTAGTAATATACTTCAAAGATGATAAGTAAACCAACACAAAAGCATTGAAAATTGAAATATATAATGTATATGAAGATTATATACCACTTTACTATTGCCTTAAGGTTTTTTGGATTAATTATCCAAATTGCTTCACAAGAAAAGCAGAATAAAACACTTATAGAGTGAGTTCCTATACAAAAAATATGACTATACAAGGATTGACTAGAACAGATAAATGGTTTTACATTTATGGGCCCTACAGGGCGCGACTTCGGAATAGTCAGGCTCCAATGTGGAGATCAGACACCGGACACCCGGTGAGAACCAAAAAAAAAAAAACTAAATTGTAGTACTAAATACAAACACTTCTTAGTTCTATACAGGTAATTCATGTACACATTGAGGCTCCATGAAACTTGAAATTTTATAGACAATTTGTGTCATGTTTGGTCTTGCTTCAGAATTTTCAAGTAAAGATGAATTAGCCACATCAACCAAAACTCTTAACTGTTCTATATCTACATTACCATTGAGTTTTGGATCCAACATACCAATTAACACCTCAACATTCTCATTATTTTTCCTACATTCCTGAGTCCATTCAGCAAGCGTCATCGAGCCTTGTACTGACTTGAGCCCTGTAATGAGCTCGAGAAGTAACACTCCGAAGCTATAAACATCACTTTTTGGTGACACGAGGCCCGTGTTAAGGTAATATGTGTCAACATAACCGAGTGAACCTTTTACTTTAGTAGGTGTTGTCGCGCTTATAACATCGTTGCCTAACTTGCATAGCCCGAAATCTGCAAGCTTGGCATGATCATCGTTGATTAACAAAATGTTTGATGATTTAACGTCTCTGTGTATGACAGGAGGATCGGCTACTGAATGGAGATAGTCAAGAGCACGAGCAACATCTAACGCTATGTTTAGACGATTAGACCATGATAATGTACCAGAGGATTGGCCATGGTATGTGTGCATCCTCTCAAAGAGGCTTTTGTTAGGAACATACTCCAAAAGTAGTAACTGTTCTCCTGCTTTAATTGATAAATGGAGCTGAATTTGAATCAGATATGAAGCATTATGCATATATTACAACAACATATCCAATGTAATCCCACTGGGAGGGTAAAATATATACACAGACCTTACCCCTACCTTGAGAGGTAGAGAGGTTGTTTTCGATAGAGAAATAACAGAAGTGAACAAATCACAGCAAAATACAAAAGAAAGCATGACAAGACATCTGAAAAGAAAAAAAGAACATTAACTACAACATAATAGTGTGATAATCTATATGTAAAATATATCAAAATGTCATTTTTCTTAAATTTGTGGTCTTAAACAGGTCATGTGGAAAGTTAGGATTGAAGAGTAGCCAAAAAAAGTAAACAGGTCTTAAACAGGTCATGTGGTTGTATCAGTAAGAGAGCAGACAGAGGTCCTGTGTTCGAGTTTCACCTCCACCCATTGTCAAAACAAATTTACATGTACTTAGTCCGTAAAAAAAGAACCAGGACCACATGTGAAGTACGTAAAAGTGTGTTTTCTCTGACGGATTAAACTTTTAGATCAGACAGTCATAGTTCAACATCTTGAACATATATTCATTTAGGGATATTGAAGTTGATTACCTTTATCCAAGCAAAATCCCATTAAACCAACCAAGTTAGGATGTGATATCCTAAGCAAGACAGAGACTTCATCCAAGAACATCTTTGTTTCTCCACCTCTTTCCTCCATAACACGCTTCACCGCGCCTAATCTTCCATCTCCAAACTCAGCAAGATAAACATATGAAGTTGCTCCAACGCCAATCCGAATCTTAAAGTCTTTGGTTGCCATCTTCAATTCTTCTAGTGCATAAGTTCTTATAGTACCATTTGAATCAACACTAACTTGATTTTCTTCATCAGGTTTAGTTTTTGAAAGTTGCTTATTGCCTTTACAATCTAGATAAACTATCAATTTCTTTAAGATGATTGTGAGAATGATAACAAGAACTATTGCACTAGCAATCCAATAACTTCTTGGATTGGATTTGGAGAATCCAAGGAATCCCATGTTGGGATTCGCGTTCGATCAAGAACTATAGTACTTGAATTTAATCAATCATATAGACATGTATTTGGTTCTTTGTTTTGTTTTTGCATTGTTATGCTTGGATGATAACAAAGATTCATGAATTTGGCAATATGTTGACAATGATAAATGGGGTGAAAGCAACTAATTGTATTGTTTTATGCTTGTGATTGTGAATAAACATTTGCACAAGGGTCTATATTGACCTCTCACAGACCAAGATTTGAAATGAAAACAAGAAAGTAACATATTTTTTTAAAGTTGTGAATATATGATTTCCCCCCTGTTTTATAGTGACTAGAAGATCCAAAAAAGAATGTAATATTCCAATCTACTATGTTTCTATCCCAAATTACTTGTTTTGCACTTTGTCCCATTTTCTACCTATAAGTTTATATTTTCGCATCATAATATTTCACAAGTTATTCTCTGCGTTCTTAAAGAACTTATGTTCCGATAGATACGAGTTTGATTTCTAGGGGGAAACATATATAAAAGATCAGTCTATTTGAAGGACAACAATTAAAGACCCGTCATTAAAAGGGCCAATCATGCAATTAAGTATTTTTGTTTGTATCATGGTTAACTAATTATTTACATAATGAGAGCTGAGAATACACCAAAAATTTGTAAAGATATTGTCTCATAAGAATACATACTTTATCATGTATCCCGTTATTAATATAAAATTAGACGTGGTTCTTTTTTGACAAATTCAAGAGAGCTATCGATATATTAAGTCTAGAATATTTATGTACAATTACAATATTTCAACCTCTTATAACATAGTACTTGCTTTATTTTCCGGGTTACATAGACGACGACAACGATAACAACAATATATTCAGTGTAATCTCACTAGTGGGGTATGATGTTGATAGTGTATACATTCTTACTCCTATTTTGGAAATTGAAAATTTTTCGATAGATCTTCCGCTCAAGTAAAAGCATTACAAAACAATTCGATAAAAGAAAAAAATAAGAGTAAAAATACGAATCTAATTAAAATTTTCTCAAGAAGTATATAAGATCAAAAGGAGTCAACTAATATAAAACGAAGAAAGTATCTCTTATAAAAATATATATAAAATTAAAAACAAGTTTATAAAATACTATCGAATTAATAATTTCAAATTTCAACCATTGATTTGGCTTCGATTGAGCAACGAATGGGAGAGTCATGTGACCACTGACATGTGTTAGTCATGGGTAACATGCAAAATATGTATATTTTTGGTAGCAGTTAATTACCACTAATTTCCATTTTTATATTATTGCAAAGTATTCCTTTTCCTAAATGGATTTTCTCATTAATTACAAAATTCCTCTTTACTTTTAGGTGAATGATAATAATTTCTCAAGCTAGACTGTTTATTATTACAATACATTTTTAGGGTTGGCTTGGGCTAAGATAGGAAAAAAGTATTAAAAAATTTCTTTTCCAATGTTTTCGTATCTGTATTTATATCAAATTAATAAATATATCACACATATTTTCTTCATATACACTCTAATCATTAAATCATAATTAACTACTACTATATATTTTTATTCTAACTATTAATTTAATACTTGTAATTTAATGTAAATATTGTGCGGATATATTTTATGAAAGAGAAGTAGATTCTTCTGTTTCTAAATACATTTCATCCTTACTAGACGGTCCATCGTATTTTTTTTGTTCATTTTTACTAGTTCACCATTTTAAAAAATAAATTTTTTATTTTTACTTATTACTGTCAAATTGAGCATTATTATTAAAATAGGTAATTTTATTATTATTTTAGTAGGTTTTTAGAACATTTCAACAAAAATTAAATGATTTGACATTATCACATATCTAAAGAATTGTAAATATATAATTAATGATTAAAAATATCTTGATATCTAATCATTTTTATCTTTTACATAATTTATCATAATATATGTTTGATGATATAATTGTCTTGTTAAAATTGAGTGATGTTTTTATGTAGCGATTAAACATCACTTTTTCTATTTTTTTTGTACATGAAAAATATAGAATCTGATAATTTTATGGTTAGAATAACTCCCTGTGAAAAAAAAATTATGTGAAAGTTTTCGATAATCAATATTAATTATAAATAAGTTAAGACCGTTAAAAAATGTACACCACAACAACATATTTTTTTTTTTTAGAGACAATCTACTTGTCTGAGGTCAAACGTTCACCACTTTTCGTTATTGTTACTATAACAAAATTTATAGAAGGAGAAAAATAAATTTGAAACAATAGCAAAATAATATTGTTGATCCTTTTAAAAATTCATTATTCATTAAGCTGCTGCTCTGAAGGCCCTTCTAAATGCTTCATCAATGCAACTTTACAACTTTTTCAGAAATATGTATGTATAATTGTTGCATTATGAAAGTATAAGTAGATAAAAAATGTTGGATTCTAGACTCATGTTAAAGAAATATTCTCGAACATTAAAAAATTAAAAATGAGTCTAACCTATATAACTCAAACGCTCAGCAATGACGTGAGACATGAAGGACAACAAATCTATGTTAATAGACATATCTTTTGTAGTTTAAGATATTACTTTTATTTAGAGTAGGTTTTGTTTCATATTCTTCAAATTAAGCTTGCCGAAAATAGTCATAACTCACACCAAAAATATTTAGAAGAGCCGAATGAGAAGGAAAAAAAGAAAAACATTAAAAGGACGAAAAACTTTGTCCAAGTGAGATCATATACATACCAAAAGAAAAATAATCAATACAATTTTAAGGAAACAACAAAACAGCGAGAAAAAACATTCATTAAAGGGAGTAAACTATGAGATATCCAATGATGATAACAAATAATTCTAACCAGAAAAGTTTCTATGTTTTGAAATAACATACCTCAAAAAATTGACTAACATTTCAATCAACTTTCAATTCTTAAAGTATTCATAATATCCATTGATAAAATTTAGTAAAAATAGATAACAACATCATAAAAACTAAAAAATATCGGCATGCAAAGTTATTAACTCTCAGAGGATTTTCTAAAGAACACAAAAACACATCCTTGTATGTGAAGGAATGACGTTGTTGATGAAGAAATTAGAGATTTGTAAGGACTTTTTTATTGTACCTTCAACAATTTCAGTAGAGAAAACTTGTTTGAATACTCAATTAACGTTTGTTATTTAATCTGTACTAACAAATACTTATAACAATAACTTTGCATAAACATAAACAACAAAGTTTAAAGCATGTACTCAAAAACAATAATTCATAATATAAGCATAAATTAATGACTGTAAAAAATATACCATGATCTTCAAAAATAGAATGAAACAGAATGGAAAAAATCGAGCCCATTGAATGCACAGTCCCCTTAAGGAAATTATTCCCCTCTAGTACCCGATGTTTAAAGGAATAGATCCTCTCAAGATAGAACAATTCTATTCATCAGTGTATTGATACAAAAACAATGGTGTTAGTGAGCCATTCAACAGGAGCAAAGTACACAAAATTTAATTGTCCAGAAGAAGAAGAAGAAGTTTAAAGTTTTCGTTGTTTTAAAATGAGAGGAAAATTCTCTATTTATAGACAATAAAGGGTAGTGTGAACAAATGATTATTGTCTCTTATCGAAAATGTTACAACTCTTTGGAAAAGTTACAACTCAGGTCACAACCTTTCATAAAAGTCACAACTTTTCATGAAAGGGGAGGCTAGTTTTGAAAATAAATTAAATTAAAAGGGATACCTGGTCTGTGATGGCGCCACATTGGCGGACTTAGGGTTCTCTTTTATATATATATATATATATATGAATAGAATAGAGGAAGTAATCAATTTCTGTTGGAACATTGGGAATTTGGATATTCATTGAACGACAATGATACCCACGTTATTCAGTGTATCAAAAGCAACCCAAGACGAGGCTTTATTTATGAAGATCGAAACGAAACACTCTAGTATTAATGCAATATAAATAGTGATAACGATTAAAAAAAATTAAATTTTATAATCTTAAAATATATAAAATGTATCGAAAATGTCTTTTAATCTTATGATTTCAAAGATATGAAAATTAAAATAAAAAAAAAAATACATTTTTTTTAAAAAATAAACTAAAATAAAAGAACATATAAATTGAAAAGAACATTTTTTTTTCGATTTTCTATCCGGTGTTCGATATTCACATTGAACCTTGATTTCCAAGAGTAAAAAAAGATGAAAATAGCATCTAATAATACAAGTCCTTTACTACTCTTCCAAAAAGGATTAGATTACTATAATTTCATAGTTTCTTTCATTACCAAATGGCTTTTGCTCTTTTACCTATGATAAATCTCATCAGAAAAGTCTCACCAGTACCACTAGCCATTGGTTAATTTTTCAGATAATGAATATTTTTTACTTGTAATGTAATTTGAGTTGATTATTTAATTTAAGAAGATTTAAAAAAAAATTATGATCTAAAATAAATAATAGAGATTGTCATATTGATATGATTATTAATTATTTTATAAAATAATAATACTGACATTTTAAAATTAAATTACTACAATTAAATAGAAAAATATATCATTATTTTTTTGGTTTTTTTTCCCTTTTTGATTCCTATTCCGTGTTGGTACCTACATTAGAGTTCGACTAAATCTAGATTCGTATCGGAGCTGCGGAAAATCTCATATTGGAGGTAAAATGCTCCATAATAAAGGCGATTCTGTATCCAAAAAAACTCAAACCAAAGACCTCACTAAATCGGGGGGCTCCAGAAAATCTCACATTAGAGATAAATTGCTCCCTAACAAAGGTAATTCCGTCCCAAAAAACTCGAATCCGAGGCTCTATACCAAAAAAAAAGTCGAACCCAAAACATAAGAATGAAAGATTAATTACCACTGCCTCAAACTTGGTTTCTTCTTTTGTATTATGTGACTATTTGTCTGATCAAAATATAGAAAAAGATGACCACCGATCCAACTATTACTACTCCACCAGGCACTAGGAGCACGATTTCTACTTAATCCAATAATTCATTACTTATTTAATCAATCAAATTAATACTAATCTCTATTCACAGATTCCGATTTCAGACAGCTTTGATGGCGGTTGACTTTTCGCCACCTTTGATGGCTGCTACACTACTAAATCACTAGTTCAAACTCCAACAAACTCACAAAATCCTCAAAAATATACTTAATTCCTCTGTTTTCTCATCTGGGTTTTCAAGAATGGAATAGATTAAGGGGATTCAAGAGTGAAAAAAGATGGCTTGGGAGAACCCATTTAAGGAAATGGCGAATTCCAAGCCATTGTTCTTGACGATCTATGCTACTGTCTTGATCGGAATTGTTTTCTCTTCGGTTTATGTATTTTCAGCTATTTACTCTTCTCCTAATTCCACCTTTTCCCTTTCCATGGCTCCTTCCGCTTCTTCAGGTACCCATTTCTTATTTCACTTTATGCTTTTTCTATAAAGTTCAGATTTTTGTGGTTCATTGACCATGAAGAGGAGCATGGGTCACGGGTTCGAGAAATGTAGGATAAAACTGTGTACAGTAGACCCTTGTGGTCTGGACCCTGTGTATAGCAGGAGCTTAATGCACCGGGCTGGCCCCTTTTTTTTCAGTAGTGGTTCATTGACTTTGTTAATTAACTGTTTTTCTCTTGAGAATGATTATTACCTTCTATTTTATAAGATTCTGAGGTTTATGGATATGCTGCATTTGGGTTTTCTACCATACTTGGCTGTTTGTGAATGTTTATAGGGGTGTACTGGAGTGTCTAGATAGAAAAAAAAAGTTTGCATTTTTGTACTTACTTTTCAATCTAGTAATGATTTATGTGATTTGTTTATACACCTGTTATGTCTTGGGAAAAGAGAGTGTTTTTTTGTAGTTTCTCCTCAATCATTCATCAGTGATTGTTCAGAAACTTAGTTAACATTCAACGGGTTTAAATCTTATGAAATCACAAGAATAATTTCAAGGTCTGAAATCTGGTTTGACTGGGTCGAATACAGTAAGAACCTGTTTAGGAGAGTTAGTTTGAGTCTTAAAGCTGTGAAGTGGATAATTCATGTTGTTTAGAAGCCTCAAAAGTTCAGAGGATGTCAGTTAAAGGATGGAAAACCAACGATCTATTTGCAGAGTTTTATTGCACACGGGAGTACATTCTCTTTCCCTGGTTTGTCTTCTTTGTATGAAGATAGTTAGGGAAGGTAGAATGTTGAAGAGAACTAGTCATTTGAGGATTCTAATATCTTGAAGTGCGATAGCAAATTATTTGCATTTGTGGAGCGGAATATGAAGAAATAAAAAGGAAGAACTGGATGCAATGTTGGATCAACAAATGGAACATCATGAGAATGTTTGTATTGGAAGGAGAACATGTTGTCTTGGATAGACTTTCGTATCCAAGCAGCATTTGGTGCTTAAATTTGAGCTTTGTGGAGACTGATTTATGTCACTGTTTTACAAAGAGTATGGTGGGTTGGTTCGTTTTCTTCACCTATCTTAATTTGGATTTGGCTTTTTTGTCATACTAGTTGGACTTGGGCATGAGCAATGCAAACATTGAGGTCGCAGTTTGACTTATCAATTTGACTTTCAACACTTTTTTGGTTCTTATAATGGGAGGGGGAGTGCAAGGAGAGAGAAAGTAACTGATTTATTTTCCCTAGGTGAAGTATTGATGATTACTTGTGGTTTTGGTATGTCTAGAAGGGAAGATAAGTAATATACATCCTCCTTTCTTTTAGCTCTGGACAGATTGTAGAAGTTGAGGTGGAAGGGTACTCAACCTTCTTACTTTTACTTCCTTAGCATAGGAGGAAGTGACCTGCACCTGCTACTTTTACTTCCATTCCCCAGCTCTTTTACTTTCTTAGCATAGGAGGAAGTGACCTGCACCCGCTACTTCTACTTCCATTCCCCAACTCTTCCTCCTTTTCACCCTAACCAAATATGGCTTTGGCGTGCCGATGGTTTTTATCAGTTTCCAAGTACTAGATTTTTATTGTATAAATGATGCATGAGTTCTTGGATACAGACTTACGAAATCATTCATTTGGAACTCTTATGAGATGCATGCACGGAGAGAGTTAGCAGCAATGGATTTCAAATTTTGTATATACATTTGGAGCCTATTGGTTTGAGTAATATTTTTTTTTACCCCTCCCAGGAACTCCCACCCTTTTTTTCTCCCTTGGTTACTTGAACCCACAACCTAAGGGTTGGAGGTGAGGGGTGCTTACCATCCGAGCAACTCCCTCTTGTACTTTATAGTAGTTTGGCTTGCTTTGAATTGCGGTTCTCTAGCGCTGATTGTTGTCCAGCCATCATCCGCATCTTTACAACAGTGCTGGAATGCTTGCTTATTTGATTAATTTTGAAGTATATTCTTAGAGTTTATAGGACCGGTTACCTCCAGTCATATGACTGAGGTTTCTGGAGAATCATTCTCTCCAGAAGCCAACAAGAGATAAAGAGCACCTCAAATGCCTAAATTCTGCTGTTGCCTTCAATTTACCTTCTGTCATCATTTGTGTATTTCGTCTGTGTAAGATATGTTTTAAACCATTTTAATCTATATTTCCTTCTTCTTCCTTTCCTTTGCCTATTTTTAGTTCTTTATACTATACACAAGAAAATCAAAGCGATGCATTTCTGTTGCAGATGAAAAAGCAGAACCTTCAGGTCAAGCATCAAACTTTTCTCATCGACAAGTAGATGATGTTTCAATCCCAGTGAAACCCCAGCTTCAAAGCAAATTATTGAAGCCAATTTGGAAAGTTCCCCCAGCGGGTTCAAAGATGCCAGATTTAGAAACTTTCAAATTATCAAAAGAATTGGTGCAGGAAAGAGTTACAGACAATATTGTAGTTGTGACCTTTGGTAACTATGCTTTCATGGATTTTATCTTGACGTGGGTTAAACATTTGACAGATATGGGTATTGAGAACCTTCTAGTCGGTAAGTGATACATATATTTGTCTTTTACTAAGTCTTGTTTTTGTTGGCATAGAGGGTAATATTTGTTTATTTGAATACTGAAAAAACCACGAAGTTTGAAATTGTCAGGTGCTATGGACACAAAGCTATTAGAGGCGCTTTATTGGAAAGGAGTGCCAGCTTTTGATATGGGTAGCCATATGAGCACTGTAGATGTTGGATGGGGTTCACCAACATTTCACAAAATGGGGAGAGAGAAAGTTGTACTCATAGATTCTATCTTACCTTATGGCTTTGAACTCCTAATGTGTGATACCGATATGGTGTGGTTAAAGGTATGATTTGTCTATCTACTCCTTGTCTTTTGAAACCAGCTGATCTTTTAGAATGTCTGGTGATTGATAACAAATTTAAGATTCTTTATGACTAGGTCATTGGTGTGGTTTAAGGTAATGCTTTTCTTATCTACTAACCCGTCTTTCGGAAACTAGCTGATATTTGAGAATTTCTGGATTATTGAAACTGTGGGTCTTATTATGAGTTGTTAATTGGTTAAGTTGATGGTGTTGGTACTTTAGTTTGAAGATTTCAAGGTAGGTGAATGAAAGAGAGAATATTTTTGGGTTCCAAATGACAGGATTTCATTCTTTCCCTTGTCTTGCAAAGACCAGGAGTGGGACAAGAAGCAAAAAAATAAGTAAAAGAGTTGATCTGAATGTCATTAGGTGAAACATGAACATCACATTGCCTCAGGCACCATATGAAATCAAGATGAAAACCTAATATTCATGAAGATCAACTGATAATACTCTACCATAATATATCAATGAAAGAAATAAAATCTCCACCATTTAATTGGAAAAGAACACGGATACTTTTAAATGTACCACCTTTCCATTATTGTATGAAGATTGGAGCAGACCAGTTCGAAAGAACTCATCCGTATTTTAGTTGTAAGTCTATTAACCCTCCAGATGAAGTAGGAATATATAAAACATTGAACTTTGCAAAGCTTTGTAAATGCGGACAAATTATCTCTATCATCTAGTGGATTCATAACTTGGTAAAGTTAGGCTAGATCAGACAAGCTGCAATAGGAACAGCCGCTGATGCAGGAGGCATGCACAAGAAAAAGCGAATATCTTGTCTTGGCTGTTCCTATATGAATATAGAATTGTATGCAAATATATTGATTCTTTGCTTGTTAGTGCTTTATTGGTGGCATGTCTAGCACTTCTCCAGTTAACATGGATGCTGGTGTAATGTGGTGTCAGGGGATAATTTGGAGTTTCTGGGTCCATGTACCAGAACCTTTATTAACTGTGGAATTTAACTTTGTCTACTACTTATCCTTAAAAATGTTAATGTCTTCTTTATTGTTTTCGTTCACTAATTTCTGAAGTATTCTCCTATTGCTGCATCCTTTCATATTTTCTTGCTGTTAAGTTGTTGACTGCATAGTCACTATCTGTCTCTAGATGCTTTAGGGAATTCTTGTTTCACGTTCTTTTTCTTTTTATTTTTTGTAATTCTTTTGTTGCTTTATCTCCATCTTGCTAATTCTAATGCCAAATTCTGCATGCTATGTTCAACGAACAGAACCCTCTTCCTTATATAGCACGTTTCCCTGAAGCAGATGTATTGACCTCTACCGATCAAGTTGTACCAACAGTTACCGATGACAGATTGGACCTGTGGCAACAAGGTAATACTTTTATGGAAACAAAGCTTTTCACAGTTTGAATCACCATCTAACTTCAGATTATTCTTTTGTCATCCTTTAATATCAGTAGCTTCTATATTTGTTATGTAGGAGGTAGGGTTTGTACCAAGAATTCGCTCTTGGCTTAGTTAGATTTTAGGTTTAATGGAACTCGCTTATCACGTGGGTTTTACTTGCGATGGGAGAACAGCTGTGTTCTATTCTTGTCTTAGGATCTTACTTAATGTCCAGACCTTCTCCTCTTCACTGCTATTACATTTGAATGAAATCTGAAGCACATGTATTTTAAAGCAGATTATTAGTATTTGATTCATATCTTATTAGCTGTGAAAGATAAGTGTTTGAGCGCGGGTGACATTGCATTCAATACTGTTCGCTGCCTAAATGAGCAGCAGCATGCTTCCTTTATAATAATTGTTTGTGGAAGATGTTGCTTTTGCTTTTGATATCCAGTGAAATTCACTGTCCTATTCATTAAATGATAGGGTGTTTATAGGTACTTGGTCTTGCTGAGTGCAAATAGTCACTTGAAATCTGAATGTATTCTGACTTCTGTTGATCTCTGGATCTTCTAAGGCTCCACTGTGAAACTTTGACATGTCTTATGCTCCACTTTATTCATCAAATCTTATAAGGCTCCACTGTGAATCTCTGACATGTCTTATGCTCCACTTTATCCATCCCAACAGACTCATAATGATCAAAATGCACAAGAAATTATAGTTGCCTGAGATGTTTAGATTAATTTGTTCGTTTTCAAGTTGTGGCTTTGAGATTCTAGAAAAGTACTATCATGTGTATTTGGATGGAATTATGTACAACCATCTTTAAATTCAACGACATGCCAAGATTATAGTTCTAAGATGGTTCCCTAAATCTTGAAGGTGAAGGCTATAAGCTTTAATGGGCTTGGAGAAATTTGTTAAGGACATGGAGAGATGCATACCCTTATTGTCAATCTTAATTTTTGTCTACACATTTAAGGAAGGACTACATTTTCTCTTAAAGCATTTTTTGGGGGTCTTGTCGTCCTCCTACTTTATGCTCTCTTTTTGTCTTTCTTCTATCCTGTGAATTTATTTATTTGTCTGTGGGGAAGTCTACTGATGGGCTGAGCCATATGCATGGAGTTAGAGAATTGTACTCCTTTCTAATAAATATTAGAGAATTGAACTCCTACGCAAAGAATCTTAGTATGATTAATATCAGGTGTTAACTGATCTCTGCAGTTTGCAGATACGTCACTTCTCCTGAGCACCTCATAGTTACTGTTATAGTTGATGGGTCATTAAATTGTCATTAGTTGTTTTATATATCTGTAGTTTGCGGACCTATTGGTTTTCCCTTATTCGTTGAGCATTAGGACATCTTCATCAGTCATTTTGTTAAATAAGAACTTTTATCTCTTCCTTGCATAGTTGGCGCTGCTTATAATATTGGAATCTTCCATTGGCGGGCTACTGAGTCCGCAAAGAAACTGGCCAGAGAATGGAAAGAAATGATTTTAGCTGACGACAAGATATGGGATCAGAATGGTTTCAATGAACTTGTGCGCAGACAGTTGGGACCTTCTGTTGATGATGACAGTGGGCTCGTCTATGCTTATGATGGAAATCTCAAACTTGGTCTTCTCCCGGCAAGTATTTTTTGCAGTGGGCATACCTATTTCGTCCAGGTAATTCCTCACTTTGGAGGTTTTGTTTCTTTTCTCAACTTTTATTATCCTGATATCAAATTCCTGTTACTTGCTTGGTGAAAATGTTAATCTTCCTTAATTTATCTCTGAACTAGCTAGATTACTCCTGAATTTGCACTGTAGTCACTGCAGTATGTTTTCTTATGCCCCTTTTGCTGGTGCAGGCTATGTTTCGACATCTAAGACTGGAGGCTTATGCTGTACATACAACATTCCAATATGCTGGAACGGAAGGAAAGCGTCACCGATTACGTGAAGGCATGGTGTTCTATGATCCACCCGAATACTATAATCCACCAGGTTTCTCCTGCTTTACCCTTATTAGCATTTTATTCTCCTTTTTTTATAAATAAAATAATATATTTTCACTAGTGGCTCAGCATTCACATTTTTCTTCCTTTCTAGCTTGCAAGTTGCAAGTCTCCCTCGGATATCTTTGTTTTGCTTTTGCATCTTCTATGCCTGCTCATTGGACCTTCTAACTATTGTAACTTGAAGAAAAAGTGAAGTGGTCTACTTCCCACCTGGCCTCTATAAATCCCGTACGGATCCAACAACCACTTCAAGATGATGGAAGTTGTCAAAAATCATGAACCAACATAACTTTTTAGATGTTATCTGTCAGGACAGCTGCAGTTATAAACTATACCTCAATCCCAAGCAAGTTGTGGTTGGCTATGAATCCTCAGTTACCATGCTGCTCAATTAAGTTTATCTTAGACCCATATTATACTTTTTCAACTTTAGTAAAATACAACATATTTTAATGACATAAGCGCTACTTCTTTTTATTTGTATGCAATATATGATCAAGAATCAGGATTTTATTGCCTTAGAAGGTTATACACTTTCCAATCTCAAAAATAAAGCTTGGACAAGTGAATTTCCATACAAATTTTACCCCTTAATGTTGAAAGGAATAATTGTGTCTTAAATCATATTTAACTAGATGTCTAGATCAAGATCAGACTTTATCGGAAATATATCCTGCTTCGTAATAAATTTTACTAACAATGAATTTGGTGTTGTTATTCCCTTTTTTTTTGGAAATAAATAAGTATAATTTGGTGTGTGTTAATTAATCCTTCATGCAGGAGGGCTTTTGACTTTTAAGCCGTCAATCCCCAAGAACTTGTTACTGGATGGAGAGCATACCATAGATACGCACTTCACTCTTGTTAATTATCAGGTAAGCAGTAACCAACACTGTTGTACTGTTTTATTTATTATTTGACGGACTTTCTTGCATTTCTTAAGTATACTTATTGGATTATTATTCCTTAGATGAAACAAATAAGGACTGCGCTTGCTGTTGCTTCAGTGCTGAATCGTACCTTGGTGAGATACTACTCTGATCATTTACTTTTATCTTACATGCTTCATATATTTTGTGAACTCTGCATCTCCACCATGTATGGTGAGCTATAAGATGAGAAGATAAAAGATTGTCTTTTATATGGATCCTTCACACTATAAATTACAATATGTTAGCAACGCTTCCTGCTCTTATGTGTAATAAGCATGGCAGAATCATATTTGAATTTTTAGATTCATTTTGATATGATCCGGAGTCCTTTTTCCTTTAACCATGTAAGCTGGTCAATTACCTTATCTTTCATTGTTACCCCAAAAAAGTACCCCGTGATTTATGTTGTTTTTTGTGATTTTAGGTAATGCCGCCACTATGGTGCAGGTTGGATAGGTTGTGGTTTGGACATCCTGGTATTCTTCCGGGTTCTTTGACAAGGCCACCTTTTGTTTGTCCTCTGGATCATGTTTTTGAGGTACATATTTCTTTTTTTGAATTGGTAATATTTGGATGTACTCACCCCATGAAACGAAATAACTGACATGAAAAACTGTTCTATGCGATAGCCAATGAATTACTTTCGCATTCTTTTTTATGTATGGGATCACTCTGAGATGTGAATGTGAGTTTCTGGAGTTTTAATACCCGTGTCTTGATAATGTACTCAGTTTCGCTCTAGAACTATTTAAGTTTCTATTGGTTCAATTTCATGGATACTGTAAAATAGTTTTGTCAGAGATTAGCAAATCATATCTTCTTTGACCAATATTTAGAATCTGCCAAATTAACTAAAAGGTCGTATGGTAGAGTGTATTAGCAAAAATAATGCATGTTTATTAACTCCGTGTATTAGTAATACCTTGTTTGGTACACTTTTTCATGCTATGTATAATTAATACTTGCATTAGTTATACACTCTATTGTTTGTTAAGGTGTGTATTACTAATACCATGGATTTCTAGGTATTAGTAATGCAAGGGGTTTCAATGCATGCATTAACATGGTTAAAGACTCAATTACCCCTCAAAATCTTTTTTACATCTTTTCCACCATAATTGTGAAGAGTATCTTTGTAAATAAATATTTTTATGCAATGCATGCTATTTTTAATACACCAAACCAAACAATGCATAAGAAATAATCTATCTATTATTAATGCAAGCATTACTAATACACTTTACTTAACATTATTCTTATACACTTTACCAAACGACCCCTAAAGGTTAATGAAGGTTCATTGTGTTCTTATAACTCACTTGCTCTTTGGAGTGCACTTATTTGCATCCTAGTTCACTGTTCAGAAGTTATCAAATGGTCAAAGATAAGACTGCTGAATCTCCCTGCTGGTCAGTCTTGTCGTAGGCTCATTTAAGGAACACCTAAGCCTTGAAGCTCTGAAAATCTCAGGGGAGGTGCTTCGACTCGCTTAAGCTGCGCCTTTAGTGTAGGCAAGGCATTAACATGTGCCTCAATGCACTTGAGTTATATCTTGAATCGAGCACTACTAAACATTGTTAAGGAAAACATTATGAACGAATCTGTTACTTTTTTCTTGCGTCATATATATTTTCTTCATTGTGTCTCTTTTTTCTAAACCCATACTTCAACTGCGCTTTGTGCTTAAAGTCCTAATGGATTTGGAGTGCTTTTTATAGTGTTTCGCCTTTGACAGCACTGCTGCTGCTTGGAGTTTCTCACCTGGATTTTCTATTTGTACAGATTAATGTGATGTTGAAGGAAATGGCAAATGAGGAATTTGGACCTGGGATCAATATTAGGGAGTACTCACTATTTGAAAATCCATCAATGCCGCAACAGGTGTTCCATTAGTTTCATACCTTCTTTACATAAAAGTGTGCATCATATAATTCACAGATTAATACTCTCTTATTATTCTTTCAGGTTAAAAACTCATGGCTTGATGTACATCTCTGCCAAGAAGGGTCACCGGGCTGTCAGGTTAACAGTACAAGTCAAAGTGGGGTTCTCAAACTTCCCAAACATAGTACAGAAGAAATGGTAATTCTGATTTTTCTCTTCCCTTTAATCTTTGACCGGATGAGCTCCATGGCTGCAAAATCAAGTACTATATAAATGAACCATGCATACTGGAGTATAACAAGAGTAAAAGCTGAAGTTTAGAGAGTGAGAATAGTAACACCCATGAATTTCATCTGGTTCGGTGACTGCCATCTTAGCCTGCTTGAGCGAATGATTCAATTCTCACCTAGAATTTCCTTTCCCGTTTCTTTTATTTCATCCCTCTCTAGACCCGCCTTCATTTTTACCCAGGAAATAAAATTTGGAGGGGTGTAGGACATAAAGGGTAGAAACAGCAACACAATGCTATTGTCTTCTAAAACTTTGAGCTTTAATGAACTCATTGCCATCAAGTAAAAAGACATTTCACTTACTTGGTTTATTTATAAACAGTTGAAGATGGCATTCTCCAAGTTTAAGGATGTGAAAGTAATCCAGTTCTCATCAATGCAAGATGCCTTTGATCGTTTTACGGACAAGGTAATATCCCCTCAGTCTACACCCCCTTCCCGCAAATCTCTCCCTCTCATTCGTTCTCTATGTATAGTTTTCCATGAACTAAAATGGAGAATAACATGTACTCAATTTGTATCAGACAAGGGAAGAACAATTCAGGAATCGTGTCAAGAGGTATGTAGGCATTTGGTGTTGCGTGGAGAATCACACACCAGGTCACATATACTATGATATGTATTGGGATGAGAAACCTGGCTGGAAAGCAGCTCCTCCCAACTCTACAGAAGACGATCATCCGCCTTGGTGAGGCCTTGGACTCCATTACCCTCAGAGAAGTGTGAAAAGAAATGCTACTCCAGTGTAACACCTTGCAATTCAAGAGGGATGTACCATTGTTTCATAGAGAAATGTACTTTTGAATCTATAGAGTTGGTATGAAGGATTAGTCCTTCATTAGGATAGAACATATGTGCTTTTTTTTTATGTACAAGCAAAAAATTTTGATTGTTCCAACATTAGAAAAGTACAAAATAATGAAGTGTATAATTTTGATTTGAGTAAAGATGGCAGCTAACCAAATGGTTATCATTAGTGCAGTATGCAGAGGGGTTGAAAGTTGAAACTAATCAGCTGTTCAAAACCTTCATTTTCTACTTTTCATGGAGAACAATTTTAGCATATTTCTATAAAAGAATTATATTCATAAATGATTAAAATGGAAAAGGGTAAAAAAATGCTCTTGAATTATACGAAATTGAACAAAAATATACTCAGTTAATAGTTTGTTTTGAAAATGCACTCCAAAATTTTTCTTTTCTGTTTATGTCTTGGGAGAACCAATTAAAGACTATCTATGCTACGTTGTTGATTGGCATAGTTTTCTTTTCTGTGGATGTCTTTTACGCCATTTATTCTTCTCCTTATTCAACCTTTTCCATTTCTTCAGGTACCCATATCTGCATTTGGGTTTATGCTTTTCTAATTTACTTACTTATGTCTTGTTTGTATGAACTCTTTTCACGCAAAGTCACTTAATTTTAATTTTAATTCAAAAGTCACTCAGTTATGAATTTTTTATTATTTATTATTATAGAAAGTCACTTAATAAAATTTGTTTGCCATGAAATTCTTATTTAAAACTAAAATTTGAAAAAATAAAAAGATAATTTAAATCATATAATGATTCATCCCACTGAAAATATAATATAGTTGAGTGACTCTTGAGTTGAAAATCTTTTGTGAAAAGAGCCTATAGTTGAGTGACCATTTGAGATGGTGTACAATACACTGGTGGTCTGGCCTTTCCTTGGACCCTGTGCATAACGGAAGTTTAGTACACCGAGTGGTTCATTGAGTTTGTAAATTAGCTGTTTTTTTTCTCTTGAGAATGATTATTCTCTTCTACTTAATAAAGATTATGAGGTTTATAGATATCTGCATTTGGGTTTTCTACAATACTTGGATGTTTGTGTTTGTTTATAGGGGTGTACTGGAGTGTCTACAGAGGGGGAATAGTTTGCATTTTTGCACTTAACTTTTCAAGTTAGCAATGGATTTAAGTAATTTGCTTATACACCTGTTATGTCTTGAAAAAAAGTTTATTTACTATTTTTATTAGATTCTGGAGTTTGTAGGTCATGAGCATTATTCTTTTCCTTGGTTTCTGTCTTCTTTGTATGAAGATAGTTAGAGAAAGGTAAAATGTTGAAGAGAACTAGTCCTTTGAGGATATGAATATCTTGAAGTATGGTAGCAAATTATTTGCACTTGTCGAGATGAATATGAAATAATAAGAAGGAAGAACTGGACACAATGCTGGATCAACGAAGACAGTGTTTGTATTGGAAGGAGAAAAAGTAATGGTTTGGATAGACTTTTGAATCCAAGCAGATTTTGGTGCTTAAATTTGAGCTTTAATTTGTGGACTGGTGACTGATTTATGTCACTGTTTCACTAATGAGTATGGAGGGTTGATTCATTTTTTCCACCTATTTTGATTTGGCATTGGCTTTTTTTGTTTTACTAGATGAACTTAGGAATGGGGCAGTCACAGGTTTGCTAAAGCTAAAATCGAAACTTAGCTTCTCACCGACTAAATCAGTAGATGGGATAGCAGAGAGAGAAAGGAAAAGAAGTAGTTCTGAAAGGAGACTCCACCTAGCTATCGCGCTCCAGGAATGCAAACATTGAGGTCACAGACTGACTTATCAATTTGACTTCCAAAGACTGTTTGGTTCTTATAATGGGAGGGGTAGTGCAGGGAGAGAGAAAGTAACTGATTTATTACCCCTAGGGACTTACTAAATCATTCATTTGGAACTCTTATGAGATGCATGCACGGAGAGAGTTGCCAGCAATGGATTCCAAATTTGTATACTTAGAAGCTCCCACACTTTTTTTCTCCCTTGCTGACTCGAACCTACAACCTAAGGGTTGGAGGTGAGGGGTGCTTACCTCCGAGCAACTCTCTCTTGTTCTTTATAGTAGTTTGGCTTGCTTTGAATTGCGGTTCTCTAGCGCTGATTGTTGTCCAGCCATCATCCACATCTTTACAATGTGCTAGAATCCTTGCTTATTCGATTAATTTTGAAGCATATTCTTAGAGTTTATAAGACAGGTTACTGCCAGTCTTATGACTGAGGTTTCTGGAGAATCATTCTCTCCAGAAGCCAACAAGAGATAAATTTTGTTGTTGTCTTCAATTTACCTTCCATCAACATGTGTGTATTTTGTCTTGTCATTTGCCTACTTTTAGTTCTTTATACTGTACAAAAGAAAATCAAAGCAACGCATATCTGTTGCAGATGAAAAAGCAGAACCTTCAGTTCAAGCATCAATTTTTTCTCATCGACAAGCAGATGATGATTCAACAGCAGTGAAATCCCAGCTTCAAAGCAAATTATTGAAGCCAATTTGGACTTTTGAATCACCATATTTTTGTGTGAAGTGTAATCTTACTTAATGTCCAGACCTTCTCCTGTTCATTGCTATTACATTTGAGTGAAATCTGAAGCAAATGTATTTTAAAGCAGATTATTAGTATGGGATTCATATCTTTTTAGCTGTGAGCAGCATGCTTCGTTTTTACATATTGCTTTTGCTTTTGATATCCAGTGAAATTCACTGTTCTATTCATTAAGTGATAGGGTGTATATCTGTAAAACTCTGACATGTATTATACTCCACTTTATCCATCACAACAGAAAAATAATGTCAAAATGCACAAGCTAAGATCCTTATATGAAACTACATGCAAAGATCATAGTTCTAAGATGATTGATTCCCTAAATCCTGAAGGTGAAGGCTATAAGCTATAGTGGGCTTGGACAAATTTGTTAAGGACATGACTGCATACCTTTAGTGTCAATCTTCTGTTAAATAAGAACTTTTATCTCTTCCTTGCCTAGTTCGCATTACTTATAATATTGGAATCTTCCACTGGCTGGCTACTGAGTCCGCAAAGAAACTGGCCAGAGAATGGAAAGAAATGATTTTAGCTGACGACAAGATATGGGATCAGAATGGTTTCAATGAACTTGTGCGCAGACAGTTGGGACCTTCTGTTGATGATGACAGTGGGCTTGTCTATGGAAATCTCAAACTTGGTCTTCTCCCATCAGTCTATGCTTATACCTATTTCGTCCAGGTAATTCCTCACTTTGGAGGTTTTGTTTCTTTTCTTAATCCCCTTTTGCTGTTGCAGGCTATGTTTCAACATCTAAGACTGGAGGCTTATGCTGTACATACAACATTCCATTATTCTGAAACGGAAGGAAAACGTGAAGCCATGTTGTTCTATGATCCACCTGAATACTATAATCCACCAGGTTTCTCCTGCTTGACATTTCACTCTTGTTAGTTATCAGGTAAACAGTAGCCATTCCTGTTCGACTGTTTGATTTATTATTTTACGGACTTTCTTGCATTTCTTAAGTATCCCTTAGATGAAACAAATAAGGACTGCGCGCGCTTGCTGTTGCTTCAGTGCTGAACCGTACCTTGGTGAGATACCACCCTGATCATTTACTTATTATCTTACATTCTTCATATATTTTGTGAATTCGCCGTGCATAATGAGCTATAAGATGAGAAGATAAAAGATTTGTCATTTATATGGTTACTTAACACAATAAATTACAAACACACTTTCCTGCTCTTATGTGTAATAAGCATTTTTGAATTTTAGATTCATTTTGACATGATCCGGAGTCGTTGTTCATTTAGCCACTTAGGCTGGCTAATTACCTTATCTTTCATTGCTACCCCACTCTAATTTATGTTGTTCTTTCATTGTTCTTTGTGATTTATGTACCATTGAGAAATATACTTGACTTACTTTCTCACCTAATGTTTATTCTCACTCATAAAATATCGAAAAATGATAGTACAAAGATCTCTCATATCTTATTTTTTATATTCTTCATACATAATTATAAATTATCTTTAAAAAGAGATGAAATTAAAATTATAAAATAGCAAGACGAAAATTAGTTCTACCCCAAAAAATATAATCTTCGATTAAATTTTCAAGTTATTGATGAAGATTCAATTCGTAATTCTCTTCCCCTTGCCCCCCAAAATCATATTTCCCATTTTATGTTTTCATTTCCCACAATCAGAGTATCTCCACTAAAACAAGGTCACACACTTCACATAGGCATTTCCGTTTAATCTCCACCGTCCACATAACAACTTTTTTCACTACGTGTCATCATCTTAACACACTCTAATTTACCGCTACTCCTTAACCCCTGTCACTTTAGCAAAACAACCCTCATGTTAGAAATAAGAGATGCTTACCATTCGAACAACTTTCTCTTGTCCAATAAATATATAAAGTTCTAACACTTTTGTCATTGGTTACTTTTTACTCCAAATCAATAAAACATATGACATGTGTTTTAAAGCTATTCAAGGTGAATGCATAATCTCATATAACATTGATATTCTCTTGGGTTGGCACTTGGCATACTAAATGAGCAAATTTGACCCTTTTCACTTTCAAAAATGTTTTGAGAAACTGAAATGGGCATGACATGAAAAAGCTGTCCAAATATGGATATAAAGCTCTTTCCTTTTGCCCATCACTGTCCAACAAAATCTCTCAACATGTACCACCTTTGCACCTCTCTCCTCATCCCCTTTTCCCCAAAGATAACTTGTTTATTACATATGGGAAAGGTCAAGTTTGTGATTACACTTCCCCTGTCACCCACCAGGTGTTTGACAAAATGCCACAAAGAAGAATTCAAGATTTCAAGAATGGCAAAGGGGATGAAATATTTGAACTTGTTAACATGGTTAAAGAAAAGCCTGATATCTTAAGTGCTTCACAAGTACATGGCTTAGTGCTTAAAGTAGGCATGCTTGCTCATTTACCCACTGTTACTACATTCCTCATTATCTACTCAAGAACCAAGAATTTAAGCTCTTCATTGACCCTTTTTGCTGAAATTATCAATAAAGATGTGGTTACCTGGAATGCTATCATGACAGCATGCATAAAGAACATTTTTTTTGGATTTGCAGTGAGTATCTTTGCTGAAATGGTGAATGAAGGAAAGCAGTTTGATTCTGCCACGCTTGTTGTTGTCATTTCTGCATTATCTAACATGAGAGATTTGAGAAAGGGATTGGTTGTTCATTGTTTAAGTATGAAAATGGGAATGCTTTCAGATTCGATTTTGGGAAATGCTTTGATTGATTTTTATGCAAAATGTAGTAATTTGAGCTCATCGGAGTGTGTATTTCTCGAAATAGAATGTAAAGATGTTGTTTCCTGGAATTCAGTTATTAGTGGTTGTCTTTATAATGGTCATCCTGAGAAGTCTTTGTTATACTTCAAGCAGATGGCTACTTTGGAAAAGGGTGCTGATAGTGTGAGTCTCTCTTGTGCTATTGCTGCTTCTGCATGTTTAGATGAGTTTGGTTGTGGTCAGGCTATTCATGGATGGGGTATAAAGCTAGGATATGAGGAGAGACGCCACCTTTCAGTGGCAAATTCCCTCATTTCATTGTATTCCCAATCTGGGGACACTGATGCTGCTGAATATATCTTTAATAAAATGGAGTATACGGATATAATAACATGGAATTCAATGATAAGTGGATTCGCTTTGAATGGAAAAATTACTGATGCATTTGATGCTCTTCATGAAATGCAGTTCATAAGGACCATAGAACTGGATGCTGTGACATTAATTTCCATTATCCCGCTAGTTGCAGAATTCATGCTATTGAGAGAAGGAAAAGCTGCTCATGCCTTTACCATCCGTAGAGAGATGGGAGAAGAACTCTCGATGATGAATGCTCTCATGGATATGTATTTTAACTGTGGAAGGGTCAAGGACGCTGAGCAGCTTTTCTTAAATATGCCAAAGAAAGATATAGTTTCATGGAATACCATAATCTCTGGGTATTCCCAGAATGGCTGGTGTAGAGAAGCTCAGTCATTGCTTAAGAAGTTCCACAGTGGGAACTCAGAATGCAGCCTGTCGACTCTCTTGGGAATTCTTCCTGCTTGTGATTCCCCCAACTTGATTCAATTTGGAAAGTTGATCCATTCGTGGGAGGTGAAGTTGGGATTTGTAAATAATACCATCTTAGTAAATTCGTTGATGTACATGTATATTTGTTGCGGTGATCTAGTAGCTTCTTTCAAATTGCTGGAGGAGATAGCTTATACTGCTGATGTGGATAGCTGGAATACTGTGATTTCGGGATGCACACGGAATGGCCACTTCTGGGAAGCTTTAAATGCTTTCAAGTTAATGAGACTCAAATCAAATATCATCCATGATACTATTACTCTAGTTAATATCATACCAGCCTTTGGAGATCTTGAATTGACATGTGAAGGAAAGTCAATTCATGCCTTAGCTTTAAAGACCTCAGCTGGTCAAGACATTCGTGTGCAGAATGCTCTTGTTACTATGTATGGAAAATTGAGTAACGTGGAAAGTGCAACAAAAGTGTTTGAACTTTGCTTTTATCATAACTTATGCTCTTGGAACTGCATGATATCTGCTTTAGCTCAGAACAAAAATTCTAAAGAAGCAATAGAATTTTTCCGTTTGCTTGAGTTTGAACCAGACGAGATCACCATGTCTACCGTTCTTTCAGCTTGTCGGCAACTTGGAATTATTAGACATGGGAAACAGATCCATGCACACCTCATCAGATCTGGTTTTTTCATAAATGCTTTTGTATCAGCTGCTCTTGTGGATATGTATAGCAGTTGTGGCAGGTTAGACATTGCTCATCTGGTATTCCAGAGTTCAGCAGAGAGATCTATTGCAGCTTGGAATTCAATGATTTCTGCATATGGTTTCCACAGCAATGGCGAGAAAGCAATTGGCATCTTTCATGAGATGATTGATTCGGGACTTACTCCGTCAAAAGTCACATTTATCAACTTATTAACAGCTTGCAGCCACACAGGGCTTGTTGACCAAGGCTTCTGGTATTACAATCATATGCTTGATGAGTTTGGAGTTCAATGTTCCACAGAGCATCATGTCTGCGTGGTTGATATGTTAGGCCGATCAGGGAGGCTACACGAGGCATATAATTTTATAAAAGAGCTTACAAGCCCACCTAATCCAGGAATCTGGGGTGCTTTGCTTAGTGCTTGCAATTATCATGGTGATCTTCAATTAGGGAAAGAAGTAGCAAGTATACTGTTTTCGTTGGAACCTGAGAATGTCGGATATCATCTTGCATTATCCAACATATATGTTGCTACTGGAAGCTGGAAGGAAGCTGGAGAGTTGAGGGACATTGTTCATATAAAAGGGTTAAAGAAATCTGCTGCTTACAGTATTATTGATGTTGGCTCCGGCTGAAACATCATGAAGGAAAAGTTCAACTTCTAAATATTTGGTTTAGCGGAGCAAAACAGCTAACAGAACATTTTGTTGAGTGTCTTGAAGAAATTATCCAGCTTTTATTGGCCTTTGTTACTGGTAGAACTTGATGTTCTTTTTTTTTTTCACCCCCCCCCCCCCGGTAGGTGCTCCCACTTTTTTGCTCCCTTGGTTACTCGAGTCCATAACCCTAAAGTTAGAGATGGAGGGTGCACCTACGAGGGGTAAAAAAAATTCTCTTTTGATCCTTAACTATGCTTAAGATATTATCTGAATTTTATTTCTTTCCTGTATTTCAAATACTTCGCGTGATGCCTAAAGAAAATACGTCTTTTGCACCCTCAACTTGATCATTGATCCTTGAAACTACTTGCACTAACATAAATCCCAAGATAATATAAGAACATTGAAGAAATGCATACTAAACAATAAGATAAAATCTCTTTTTTCAATATTATTATTTGTATGAAGATCACAAAATAGTCATATATACTACTTTTTACAACTGGGATCCTGAGAATTAATTGTGCATTTTTGGGTTACAAAAGATTGATCCTCATCATCAGAAGACAAAAAGTCTAGTGGGGGGAATAAGTTGCAACGTTGGCAGAAGCAAGTGTTGTTTGCACAAATTGGAGTCTCGTTGTCTCTACACTTAATATTGCAATTTACTGTTGTCTGACATGGTGTCACTGAAGGTGCATAACCTGTACAAAATGAGCAAATTTCATATTATTTTTTGGGTAAAGTCCCGAGAGGGCAACATCCTCCTATAGTAGTTAGCAATACTGAACAAGCGAGTTAAGAAGCAAAAGATCCGCAAGTCAAGAAGAAAGATAATATGGATCATATATAGAGAACAAAAAAAATCTCCCTATGCTCTCAAAACATCACAACAATTATTAAAAAAATTATGCGAAATCAAACTCAAAGAAGGATAAAAAAAAAAAAAACAATACAAAAGCAACAGCTAAATAGAATTAGACCTATTTGTTCTTAATAATATTTGCCTTTTCAATTGAATTGAGATGGAACAATACTTTGAATCCAAAAATAATCAAGATATATTATCGTCTGCTTCGATCGATAAATTCAACCTGATGAAATATTTGAACTAACCTTTGGAAAGGAGCAAGAAAGTGAACAAAAGGGTCAACTTTAATGAAAGCATATTCATGTTTTCGAGATAATACTTAGTGACAATATGAAATGAATATTGGAATATCAAAACCTTTGCATTTTATGTTATATATATATAGGGAGAATTGAAGTCTATAACTTATGCTAGTCTCTTCAATGTCAAATAGTGCAATGATATTCCTAATCAATCACTTAAAAAGTGTCCTTATTAAGAAATGCATGTATGTATGGTCACTTAAAGTTAATTTGGTGATAAATTTTAAAAAAATTCCCTATTAAGATATGTGCAATTGTGCATAACCTTTAAATAAGAGGATATCTATAGAAAAATAATTAATTATTAGTGATGGTAAATGGATGAATTGAATCGGATTGACAGATTAAAAAATGGATTGAGCTAAAATGGAATAGATTGAATTGAATTGGATTTGAACGGATTGAAAATGGATTGAGGAGCCTTAGAGCCTGATTGACAATCCTGTTAAAAATTGCTTAAATCTAGAAACATTTTTTTTAAATAGAAAAACGCTTTTGAAAAAAAGCATTTTGTATTTGACAATCTTTTTTAAAAAGTGTTTTTAAGAGTCGAATTATGAAAAAAGATAAGTATCAATGTATTTTTAATATTAAGATTATTTTATATAGAGAAACTATTTTAAATATATATTATAAATTTTTTAATTAATTTGTTTTATTAAATTAAAATGTGCATATTCAAAATTTTAATCAATATTATACCTTTTTGGGGAGGGCTGAAATCTTTAATTATTTTTTTCTTTTTTTAATCTTGAAAAAATATTGTTGTTACCTTTTTTTCTAATACTGCAAAATAATATGTAAAATGATATATAAAATATAAAATAATAATATATAAACGTAAAATAAAATAAAAATCTATTATATAAAAATTTAAAAATAAAATTCTTAAATGAAATCTAATCAAACTTATATATGTGCTAACTTTGATAAGAGATATATTGGTAAATATACATATAAGGAACGGATATTTTAGTCTTGAAAAAAATAATTCTCTGCTTTTACTTTTTTTTTAAGAAGCAGAAATTTTTAGTTTCTTCCCAAAAGCAGAAAAACTGTTTTTGCTTCAATTTAAAAGCATTTTTACTGATTTGCCAAACACTTAATTTTTTTTTAAAAATTTTTTTTTTCCTCAAAATAAGTGTTTTTGACCTCCCAACAACAATATCAAATAGGCTCTTAGAATAAGATACAAGATAATCTTCATAACAATAATTAATGATTGTATATATCATTGTCCGCAACAAATTTTAATAATTTTATTAATAAAATAATGTGGGTACAAATTTATGTGTTCCCTCATTCTTCTCTCTGAATTTTCTCTGTGATTTCAAGGCTGTAAATAGCGTCTTTCTTGAATGTAGGATGATTTGAACCTTCTTAGGATTTATTTGATCTCTCCAAGTAAGGAGGATTTCGTGCATCTTCTTGACGTATAAATTTAATTGTCAAGAAAAATTCGGCCAGATTTAATTCGATCTTTGTGAATATTCTATTAATTTATGTAATTTTTGAGATGTCTGAATATATTACCCTTCTATAGGCATGAACTAGGGTTTATGGTATAGTAGCCTCCGAAAATTATAACTGAAATTGAACACATCTTATGAAATCCAATTAGAACTAAACATGTTTGGTAGAATCCCAATGAGAATTAAATACGTCTTGTAGAGTCTCATCAAATTTTGTTGTCTACAATTATGATAATGAATAGATTGTTTACATCACATCCTAAAAAAGAATATAAATGAAGATGTTTCGTACACTAAACTATTTTTTATTTATTTTCAGAAGAATGATTTATCAAAGAAAGTATGTTCTTTTGAGAGACCTTGACTATTTGATAGGCAAAGAGGTCACCTTTTTTTTTTTTTCTTTTCAAAAAAGGATTTTTTTTAAAAAGTGATTGCGGAGAATATGAAGGATTATACCAACTTTGCAAGATGACTTGTTAAGGTAGATTTTGCCTACCACAAACTAATATTACAGTAGTTTTGTTTAATTAAGATAATTTAAATTCGCTTGTATGAGCTCGTTCACGTTATCAATTTTAAAATCATATAAATGAGGGTTTGTCAAGGGTCAATCTGAAACAATAAAGACCCATAAAAAAGAAGTAATTAGGGTGTGCACACATCTTTACCCTTTCAAAGTCCTATTTTTAGAATTACAACAAAGTTTTTGTTGTAGTTGTTTTTATTAAGATATTTTAAATCAATATTATCGATTTTGTGAAAATGTATTGAAGTACAAATTGAAAAATAATTGTATTGTGAACTAAATGTGGAGGACGTGATCTTAAATAGAAAAGCATGGTGGTCGAAAGTTAAAGGAAAGAGTTAGTGAATAGTCAAGTGATTCTCCTTTTATGTGAGAACATGATTCTAGCTTAGTACACCTTATTTTCTCCAGCTCTTATCCCAAGATAATAGAAGAACAACCATGATTGCATTAAAAGAAATCCATGCTAAAACAACAAGATAAAAAAATCTTTTTTTTCAATATTATAATATTAGTTTATAATGATCATCATCAATATTCATATTAATTGATGTTTACATCGCAATCGGGATGGAGAGAATTAATTGCTTATTTTTTTGTTATAAATTTAGGTTTTTCATCATCAGAAACTAGTGGAGGATATAAGTTGCAACGTTGGCAATAGCAAGTGTTGTGTGCACAAATTGGAGTTCCATCATTGCTACAATTAAAATGGCAATCTCCTGTTGTTTGACATGGTGTTACTGAACCTGCATAACCTGTTAAAAATAAACAAAAAAAATCGATCAAAATATAATAAGTCATAATAATTAACAATTTAAAATATTTCTTAAAAACAAAAAAAAATCACAAAAATTCATTCAACTATCCAAAAAATAACTCGTCTCATAAAATGAGTCAGAAAAAGTATGAAAATAAAAAGAATAGAAAACAACTTCTTCTAAAGTTAAAAAATACAAATGAAGATGTTAGTCAAAATAAAATTAAAAACTAAACATTTTTCTGCCATCAAATTATTTTTTATTTATAAAAAAAAAATCAAATTCAAGAAGCAAAAAAACTAAAGCGAAAAGAATGTGTATCGGATATAGAAAACAAAGAAAAAATATCTACCTATACTCTCAAAACATCAAAACGATCTTGAAAAAGATTATACAAAATCAAATACCACGAAGGATTAAAAAAAGTACAAAAGCAACACATAAACAATATTAGAGAGGTAGAGTTTTTGAAATAACACAAAAGATACATAGGATTATAGGAACCAATAAGATCATTTACTTTTAAGAAAATAATCTTAAACTTACATTGCCAAATGAGCAAAAAGATGGAAATCAAGATCACTTTGAAGGAAAGCATATTCATCTTTTTTCGATAATAATACTTTGGTGACTATATAATAATTTTTAAAATGTGAAAATCATCTTTGCAACAATTGTATTTATAGAGAAGTGAAGACAATCCAAAAAAAAATAGTCTATGTAAGTTCTTAAATGTAAAACCCCATTTTTCTAAATCAGTCACTATAGATTATTTCTTTATAAAGGGTAGATAGTTACATAATTTAATATGGTGAAAAAAAATTATACTAAGAAATCAAAAAAATGGAATATGCTATTATTGCTTCTTTTATTTAGAAGTTGAGGGGTAAAATATTGAATTGTAGAGATAAGAACAGTTTTATTAGTAATTTACTTGTCAAATACAAAGGAAAATAATAGTTACTTTCTGATCCTATTTTTTGGGGAAAAGGAAAATTGTAATAACATCATCATAATAATAAGAAAGATTTGTACTTATTTCTGAATTATTTCTTGCTTTTTTTGTTTAAAAAATGGAAAAACAAGTGGACTCGTAAAAGTAGATTTTTGTTTATTTTATCGGTTTTAAGTTCGTATAAAGGGTGAAGAGTTGTTGAGTATCAATTTAAAATAGTTTTTCTATCTCATAAATGTAAAAGTAAAATTGCACACATTTATTTTTTTAAACTCCACTTATAAAATTACAATTGATTTTCTTGTTGTTATTGTTATATTGTTATTTTAATTAAGATAATTTAAATTAAAATTGTCGACTCACTGAAAATATACTGAAGTGCAAATGAAAGGATAATTGATATTGTGAATTGAAATTTGAACATCACATGACATATTTTTAAGCTCATCAAGAACTTAATCCTAATAGAAAAGCATGGAGGTCGAATATTAAAGTAGAGTGTTAATGTATTACTGTTTTTTTAACTTGGATTTTTGTTACTGTATTAATGGATAACTTTTACTCTTAAATCTGTCAAATTTATTTTGAAAAATACTTTTGAGCTGAAAAATCATCAAAAATAACATTTTTATATATCACAATATAGGAGTAAGATCTGCATACGTTCCGTACTCCCCACATTACATTGAGTAAGTTATTGTTATAGTTGAGTTGAATGTTAACATTTTATGTTCGTGAAGTTACTATTGAGGATATAATTAAATAATAAAAGTGTATAATAGCTTAAACTTTTAGATGAGATGATCGCACACTTCATCATGGTATTAGAACAGGCAAAATCTCACTGTCATTCATATCAAAAAAAAAAATCTACTTGCTTGGCTCATGAAAAAAATATCCGAAGAATTTAATTTGAATTTTTTTTTAAATTTTTTTTAATAAAAATAAAAGTCTATATATTTAATTATTCTCGCGAAGCTGGTGGAGTAGTATCAAATCCTTCATATACATGAAGTTTTTGTCCACCTCAATTTAATGGTTAATTTAAATTTATTATTTTGATAATGAATTTTATTTTCTCACCAATACTCTTGTTAAATCTATTACTATTATACATATATAGCCAAAAACAAATTTATGCATATACAAAGAATGAACAACATTTTTTGAGATTTGGAGGGTCATAATTTGAAATTTGTTCATCATTGTTTTAAAAAAGAAAATTGCTTTTAAATTATTTTTTTCATTCACTTTTCTTTCTTTTTATTTTTCATATTTTCACACTAAAAATAAAAAATAAAGAAATCGAGATAAGAAAATAGATCCATAGAGAATATATGTATAGTTATATCATCATTAAGAAGGCCTTTTTTAATCAGTCACTTTACATTTTTTTCCATTAATTTTACCCTCGTATTTCTAATACCAAACAAAAACGAATTTAGGATTTAAAGGTTTGGAGGTGTCACTATTTCATATATGGAATTTCTATCACTAACCATAAAGACTTAATAGAAAGGATGGATCGAGTCGATTAATTTTGGATTAATTCGATTAGGTCTTTAATTTTATTCGTAAATAAATAAATTCAATTTAATTTAATTTTTCACATTTTATTTAAATAGCTAGATAGATTCTAGTCTAGAATAAAGTTGCAAAACAAAATCAATAACTCTTGAAAGAGCACATCAAATTAGATAATTTGCTAAAAATGTAGCTTAATTTGTAGATATATTTTTGTTTGACTAGATTAATTTATCTTTAATAGTTCTTGAGTTAGTTTTTCCGTCTTAATTATCAAATTTTATTACAACTATTTGAAACAAAAGCATTATTTTAAAATTTCTTATTGGTTGATTTCTTTTAATTATCAATACTGAATGTTTGAGTGATTGAATATTGGTTGATTTCTTTTCTTGTTCTATACAACTTAAACATTATTTTAAAATTTCTTCATTTTACGGTGAAAATTTCTTTTTTATCCCTCAGTTATTCATAATGCTGAATTAAGTCGAATGATCTTTTATATACTTTTTTTAATAATAGTAAGTCTAGTTACTATTGCATGTAAAGTTGGCTTTGCTGTTTTAAAATATTGATGATTGGTAAATTGACATATTCACTTGAAAATATTCATAAATGGTCACATAATTATGATTTATTTTTACCAAAGTCGCTTTAACTATATTTTTTTAACAAAAAAGTCATAAAATTTGCCTTTACTAAAACAAAAATCACATATACCGAAAAATCTAACTTCTTGTGTATAATTCTATTTTTATTATCTTTCTTTTTTATCGAATAATTAATACAAATTCAATTAAAAAGACCGACTCAATTTAAAACCCAAATTTGATAGGTAATAGTAATTGTTTACTCTTTCTTTTAGTAAAAAAAAAATACAAATTCAGGTAAATAGAATCAATTCGATCAAATTTCGCAAATTTTTTTTAAAAACTCATATCTTTATTTAGATTTTTTATTTATATAAGGAGCATACATCTGTTATCATCATATTTATCTGTAAAATATAGAATTGTATTCCTTCATATAAAAATAATAAAGATATGTTATTATCCTTTTTAGTTAGAGATTTCAAAATTTCATCTCATCGAACTATTATCATTCCAATCTTTTTAAAAATAATAATTATAATTTACTTTAATTCAATGTAAGTATTTGGTAAGGAATAAATATATATAAATCAGTTCATGCATATATGATTTGATTTACAATAAAAATACACAAAAGATTGAAGTAAGAACGATTAATAAATTAATTAAAAAATATTTCGAAGTAATGTTTTGTTAAAGGACAAATCATCACTCATCTTTTAATGAGTAATTTGATAAATTATTATTTAACTTAAAGATGTATTTATTTTTAATATAAAATTGTTACATTTTGTTGTATAGTAAGAAATAAAATTTTACAGAGTAATAGTTACTACTACTTGCATCAAAAAATTCAATTGGTATTCAGTTTTTCAAATTCATTCACACTTTTAATATTTTAGCTTTTGCATATATATTTTGATCGATGGGTTGGACAAAATAAATAAATTTATATTTATTCGTTAAAAAGTAAAATATTATTACTCATGAAATTTGAATTCTAATTGAGTTGGATCGACAATTTTTAGTTGAATCTTACATTATTAGAATAATAATAACTATAGTAAATTAATTTTGGTGAAAAAACAACTTATAGTTTTGTGGTCATTGTGAAATTTACCCTTTTTTCACTAAATTTCAAGATAATAAAAGAACGATCTCGATTGCATAAAAGAAATCCATACTAAAACAACAAAATGAAATCTCTTTTTCCAATATAATTGTATTATATTTTGAGGATCATCATCGATATTCATACTAATTAATTTTTATATGTAATCGGGACGAGTAACAATAATTGATCATGTTTTACTTATAAAACTAGATTCATCATCAACAATAGAGGAGTCTGGAGGGTATAAATCACAACGTTGGCAGTAGCAAGTGTTGTTTTTACAAATTGGAGTTCCAGTGCTGCCACACGTAATATTGCAATCCCCTACTGTCTGGCATGGTGTAGTTGCATAACCTATTAAAAAACGAAAAAAAAAAAATCGATAAAAATATTATAAGTCATAACAATTAACAATATAAATATTTTATGAAAAATCTATTTATACGCTCAAAACATCTAAACGATCTTTAAAAAGCTTATGTAAAATCAAACGCAACAAAAAATAAATAAGAGATGTACAATATTGAACTTACATCGCCAAATGAACAAGAAGTTGAATATCAAGATCACTTTGAAGGTAAGCATATTCATCTTTTTGGATAATAATTTGATGATTATGTAATAATTTTTGTCTGTGTAAATCATCTTTACAACAATTGTATATTTATAGAGAAGTGAAAACAATCCAAAAAAATACTATCTATGTAGGTTCTTAAATGTAAAACACCAATTTTATAAAATAGTCACTAGAGATTATTTTTTTATAAATGATAGGCAGTGACACAATTTAATGTGGTGAGAAAATTATACTAAAAAATCAAAAAAAAAAAATCTTTATTATTTATTGGGTGAAAAATATTTATATCTGCTAACTTTGCTTCAAAAAGCAAACTCCCTCCTCACG
>JAJONR010005765.1:0-61955 GCA_029582245.1 Solanum etuberosum | reverse complement strand
CCTTGTCGGGATTCTTATTCAGTTAGTAGCGTCCCTATGTTGGACACGACTTAGAGGCTATTCGTATAGGTTGCTTATAGCTAAATTGCTCGCTTTTAACCTATTGGATTGTTATTGTTGCCCTTGGGGCTATTGTGGTTAGCTGCAGAAATGTGATCTATGCCTAGAAGGGCTATGTTTTACCTACAGGGCTATATTGACGCTTAATAAGGCTATTTGTTGCCTACAGGGCCATGTTGTTGCCTAAGAGGGCTATGAGTTGTCTATAAGCTATATTGATGCCTAAGAGAGCTATGTGCTGCCTACGAGGCTATATTATTGCCTAAGAGGGATATGTGACTACCTACGGGGCTAGGGGACTATCGATAGGGGTATATAGACTGATTGTCACCTTCTGGGCTTATGGGGGCCTGTGTAGGTGGTCTTATGTGTTGTTTGTACCTACCGAGCTTATGGGGGCTTGGTTAGGTACTTGTTTTATTATTTTTGATATGTTTAGATTTAGAAACAAGTCGGTACACTTATCTTATCCTTGATTTATTTATCGGATTACTCGCAGTATGTTAGGATACTTGCTCATAGTCTATTGCCTTTCATACTCTGTATATTATTTCGTACTGATGCCACATTGCCTAGGGGTACTGCATTCATGCCTGCAGGTCTTGACAGACGACCTAGTAGACCTCTTCAGCAGTAGGATTGACTTTTATCCGATTGGCTAGCCCCTTTCCTCCGGAGCTACCAGAGTTGGGAGGTTTGTTAGCTTTTGTTGTATATATTTTTATGGGTAGGCTGGGGCCCTGTCCCGCCAATCTTTACTACTCTTAGAGGCTTTCATATTAGTGTGTGGGGTGTATAGCTACGTTATGGCCATGCAGGCCTAGTTTGTTGGTTTGCTGAAGCTTGTTAGATGTTGGATGTATTGTCTTGATATATACCTGCTTTCAGTTTTTGTATAGAGATCATGGTGGCCTCGACGGCCCAATCAGGACTTCTGTGCTAGTTGACTATTTCTTTATATGAACTTTTGGGAGTAGCGGTTTCTTTTATAGATCTGTTGACAGGGGCCTTGCTGGCCGATGGCTTAATTTTAAGCCGAGATATACTTGTTTGTTTTCTTGCTTGCGTGTGGCTGCCATGCGCTAGTAGCAAATGGTTCAGCAGGGTCATCTCGGGCTTGAGTTTTGACATTAAGAGCCAATTGCGCCCCTTGAGTTTGGGGCTTGACAACAGTGGACGTATTTCGCCAACAGTTATATCTTGATGAAGAACTTGCACCGCAGAGAACTGACCGACAGCTTGCCTCACTTTATCACCTTACTCCTCGAACGATTCAACGTTGTTACACTGATAGCTTCTTTGTCGAGAGTAATTTCTTGCAAGCAAGGTTCATATTTCAGCTTGTTTGGGTCCTACTGTTGACAGAGCACAAGCTTAGGCCAAGCATAATTACTGGTTCAAGTTTGAGCTCAATTATGTGTTATATAGTTACAACTTATTCATGGACTGAGCTACAAAGATTTATTGAGGATTATCTTGATTACATTTTTATGGAGTATGAGTGTGGCTTTCCAGTAAAAGAATTCCATTCTCACGATGTCAAGGTGGAAATCTCCGAATTTATTATGTCAGCAATTTTTTTGTGCAAGATTTGGGAGCGGTTAATGAAGAACCAGTTGAGGGCTGCACAAAGACAGAACAAATGAATGGTTGATGGTTGTGCAGGAAGTATACAAGATCACATTTTATATTTTGCCAACATTGTACAGTTTGTCTTGACTACAATTGGTAGGGGAGCGCGCTACTAACATTGTTCTTGACTCGAACCTTGAGGACAAGGTTCTTATTGAGGACGAGAGTATTGTTATGAACCAAGTCCAGCCCAATGTGGATACCAGAGTCACGAATGTAGTTATTGGGCTGACAAGTGCTATTGGGTCTAGAACAAGCAATAGGGCCAGGTTAATTTAGGATCCGGGTTGAGAAGCGGGTGTGGAAACGGTTCCATAAAAGGGTAGTGGTATGTGATTTAGGGATTATGCAAATTGTTGAGAAAAATGTCTAGTTTTCTCATCCCCTTTCTTTGAGTTTATGCTTCTTATCTCCCTTCTAGTTATCTTCTACAATAGTTCTCTTTGTTAGTTCCATTTTCCGTTGTAACTTCGAGTTTAGTGATTATAATATTTGAATGTTCTATTGTGAAATTGGAGTTGTTACAGAATATATCATAATTTTATGAGCTAACTTTATCTATTCTAATCAGACCATTATGTCATTTTGGAAAGAAAAGGAAAAAATATATTTCCGTCCAACAATAGTTGTCCACTATTAACTTGACACAGCCCTTAAGAAACAATAAATAATAGGGATAATATTAGTGCTTTGAAAAATGTGTTATCCTTTGACTTTATCAAATTTAATGTTTTGAAAAATGTGTTAGATGATAGAGTAATAGTACTCTAGCAAGGATAAAATAGACATAAAAAATAAATTATCTCTTGATTTTCTAAATTAGACAACTATTGTTATTATTAGACGGAGAGAGTAATCAATATAACTCAAATTTAATCATAAAATAAGGTTTGCAAATCCTATATAAAAGTTTTTTATGTTGGAGCTTGGACCCTTATCGCCAAGTGAAATCAAATCAAAGAAGCAAATAAAACGGAAACTCACTGAATTTCAACAACACCACACCTCGATTCTACGTTCGATATTGTAACACATATTTGAACTAAATTAAATTATTCCTTCGGTCTAAAATTATCTATTATATCGTTCCAAAAAATAATTATCTCAAAGTATTTATTATTTTAAATTTTTTCTAAATAAAATTAATTTTCTCATTATATAAATAGAATGATATCACATAAATAAAGTAAATATTCAATAAAGAAATCTTATATCTTAGGACATAAATAAGAGTAAGACGGTCAAACTCTTAGTGATTAATGTTTTTTAATCTATATATAAAAGAGAAACACGAACAGATAATTTAAGAAAATGATAGTAAAATATAGAGCGTTGATATTTTCCTCTCAAAGAAATAAACATCACTCGAGGATTTTTCGTAGATTGTTAATTAATCATTGAGTCATATTCATAATTATGTAAATAATCGACTAAATTAATGGTGTCATCAAACACTAGATGCTCTTGATTCCAGTGTTTACCAGCTAATCCAACTCCTTATTATGTGGGTTTTTGGTTAAGCAGATACTCGGAAAATCTTCATTTTTCCTGTATAATATTGGTTTGTTAGTGATTTTACACTTTGTTTAGATCATTGTTATCCATTATTTCATAATGTAATGTATTGTATTGTATTGTATTCTATTGTACTGTACTGTATGATAGATACAATGTTTGGCTAGACTATATTGTTTGTTGTTGTTTAATAACATTTTTATTGTTTGGTTTAACTGTATCGTACTGTATTGTAAATTATAAATTTACTAAAATATTCTTAATTATTCTAGGGTAGGAGGTTTGACTAGAATTAAATAATATAGGGTAAAGGGTAAAATAGTATTATGAAATATTATGTAAGGATATAATTAGAAAAAGAAATTAAGTAACAATGGGAACACACCAAATCGGTTGTTCCAAAAATGGGAGTTTTCATTGTTACGTAACAACGAAATTTAACAATACAATACAATACATTTTAAGTTACAATCAAAACAAACATTGTAGGTATGATAACGATACAATACAATGGGTAACAATGATCCAAACATAGTGTTAAGGGGCTATAATTTCAAACAAAAATTATAAAGACGAAAATATGAATGAACCAAACTTTAAACAGAGTATAAAAAACAGACATTTTTCACAACGTATAATGATATATCTAAACTGTTTCTCATTGTAATATAATCCAAATGTCCAATTATAATTTTTTGAAATTTTAACAAATTATAAGAACTCATAAAGGTATCTAGAATTTGTAAATTTGCGGAAATATAAAACATAAAAATGTCATATTCATATGAATAAACTTTAATATACTTTAGCCAAAAATATTTTATTTAATCTGGGTAGTAGAAAATATGATGGAAGATTAAGTTAAGAACTTTATAATGATATCCCTTTGAGAAATAAAGAGATATGGAAGTATGGTAATAATTCATATATTATAAAGTATTCTTAGGAGATTAATAGGAAATAATTAAGGGGAACACGCACTAAGAAATAATTGCAATATGGAAGTGGGAGTCATCTTATCCCTCTCAGCCTTGTCTTCAAAATAGAACAATATAATTAGTCCGAGTCAAAATTTTCATTTAAAATATAAAAAATTAATACATGAAGAATTTAGTGAGAATATTTATTAAATATATATATAATTTTGATTTTTTACCTACAATATAATTTTATAGTTATGAAATACATCTGAATTTCTATCTCCACCCTTAATAACAAATTCTTGAGGTTCAAGTACATACAATATACAATTTTTTTGTCTTTTTTCTATTTCTAGACATCGATGCATTATGTGGCAAAGCTAGCTATTTATACGAGGGATTAAAAGAATATTAGAACATTATACGTAAGATTTTAACTTGTGACCATAAGCAATTTCTGAACCCCATTTTCCTTTATCAAGAGGATTTAATAATTTATATATCATAAAAAGTTTTATTTTATTACATTAAAGTAGGATAAATTTTTTAATTCAGTTGAACTGATTGGGGAAAGGATCAATATTTTCTAACTATTTTTAAAAGAAATTATTGTGGGAGTTAGGTTTCTAATGAACCTGATTTTCAGAGACCATGACTTGTTGTTTTTCTTCCCCCCACTAGTGTGCACGACCCTTGATAGAATTATGTTACTCAATTAAATATAGTTACAAGGTTTTATGTGCTTTCTATCTGATATTTTTGTACATCTCCTTGAATATTTAATAATTGAATATTATTTTTTGACCAGTATTTCATAAATATTTAACAATAGCATATATTAACTAGTGATTACAGTGGCGTAGGGATGACCAGTTGGACACCCTTCATGAAAAAGTTATACTAATATTTGTTGTTTTTGAAAGTTTCCCTATATAAAACATCTTTAATGGGATTTCTAATTTTGCCAGAACACGACATGTCAAATGAGTCACCGTGCCCTTTTGCCGTTTCTGATTGCAGAGCTAAAATGGACCACCTTTCTTATTTAGATTAGGCTATCAGAACTGATATATAGAGTACTATTTTGGGATTATTAACATTATATTAGCTAGTCATAAAATTGGACGGTTTCTAGTCATAATTTTTTCCTTTTAGTAATCGATTCATGAGACATAAGTTTTTTAGAAATTAAAGTCATATCTGGATAAAACTTATGAAATATTATGATACGAAAATATAAATTTGTATCTCGTAAAATAAATTATTTATTACGAAAGAGAAAATTTAAAAGATCTACCACGGAATAAAGGGCAAAAGTGCAAATGACCCTTTTCTAGGTTCATCGGGGAAAAGTGCAAATGACCCTATTATTGGGCTGATATCTGGACAATCCACAATACACGGTTTAATAGTACAGTTAACTCTAAGCTTTACGCCAAATGTTTAACAATGATTTTAGAGGTTCAAATATACTTATGTAATTACCCCATATTTATGCTAGTGAAAAAAATAATAAATACCTAAAATAATTAAATTGTGTACAAATTAATCCGAACACCATCATTCTACCTCATCAAGCATGAAGGACGAGTCACCTGCCCAGAAATGTACACCATCTATGTCGGCCTTCAAGATGACGTTGAATGCTTATGCCTTATGGTTAGCATTCTTGGGCTTGTTGTGCCAAGTATAAAGATAATATGAAGTTGATTAAATTGAACTAATAGCTTGATTGGACCCTTCAATTCCCAACAATCAAACACGGGATGTTGGGAATTGAAGGGCTCCAATGCTTATACCGCGTTTCATCTAATTCAGCTACAGCATAGCTAAAGCATGCAAGGAGATGTAAATATTCATGTCTATATTAGCTTGTCGAAACAAATGGTCTGCAAATATAAGAAAAGGTTAATTCATTGGTTTCTTTCAAAGATCAAATTGTTCATACAACTATTAAAGAGCAGCATCCATCATTTTCCTCCCCTCAAACAACAGATGAACTCATTAATATATTCAATGTAAATAATAAAGTGTCTGAAAGTACAATGTCCTGATCCCACAAATACCGATGTGCATTTAGCCCATGGCATATTTCTGGGTCCAGCTCCTTGCAGTACTCTCGTACTTGTTCCGGTCTGTCTTGTACATATGTGCAATCTCCGGGACCAAAGGATCATCAGGATTAGGGTCCGTCAGAAGTGAACATATCGAAAGCAACACCTGAATATTGAAACAAAAAGTTATCAGCAAATAAGTGAGAGACACAGCAAAAGTAATCCATGGGTCACACACTGCCTTTTTTTATTGCTCAGCAGAAATTTAAATCTTCAATAATGCAAGACATCCTCGAGAAAAAAATTTAGTGGCTGATCATCCTAAGAGAGCTTTTGAGTTGTCTGATCAACATTCACTATGCTTCAGAGACCCCCCCCCCCCCTCCTTTTAACATGCACCAGTAGTGGAAAAGGTAAACTAGCAGGAGGATTCCTATTAGTTGAAAAAACTCCTTTATGTGGAGTCAATGAGAGCATTTTTATCTTAAGATAGACGGTCAGAGGCATACATTGAGTGGATGAGAAAGATGTTAGGATAGGTACTCTAATGGCATAACTTAAAGAGGAAATCCAGACCCAAGATGCCAAGAATCTAAGTATCTGTAGTCTATTATACGTCTTCAACTCTGATCTATGATCGTGACAAACTGGAAATTTAAAATAAACGACATAGATTAGTACTGGGAATAATCCTATAAACTAGTTTGCAGACATTGTGATTTGCCCATGGTATTATATGGCAATGCAAAATAAGTTTTAATTACTTTAATGTAGAGATTTTAAAAATATATTAAATCTCATGGTTCTGACTAGTAAACAATAAGCCTTTCTAGTGGCATTACACAGGGCTCTGTTTCTTATAACGAATATCTAACTACATCAATCTTTATATTAGTTCCCAAATAAAAGGAAAATAAAGAAGCAAGATTGCCCCATATAAGTTCAGAACAATTTATTGAAGTACAAGGGAATTATGAACACTTGAAGAAATATCACTAAAACAATAATATTAGTACTTTAAATATAAACAGCTTAAATGTAATAAGAAATGAACCTTGGAAATTGTTAGGGCAGGGCTCCACTGCTCCTTTAAAATGTCAAGGCATATGCTTCCGTTGCTGTTTATGTTTGGGTGGAAAACTTTTGTCCTGAAAGCCACCTGCCAGATTTACACCAATAGTGAGTGTCTTTCATCCAAGTTCATTATCAATGACAAAAGTATTAGAAAGAAATGAATACAGAATGTCACCAAATCAAGCACAACAGCAAAGGAGAAAATGATATTAGTGACTACTCATGGGGAGTCCTCGATCTTTCGACTTAGTTATTCTATTCGACATCTTTATATAATCTGGAGAGATATTTTGACCTATTACTCAAGGAGAGTCCTCGATCTTTTGCCTTAGTTATTCTATTCAACATCTTTTTATGATCTGGAGAGATATTTTGACCTGTTTTGTCAGATTTATTGATGCTATCACAACTTAGAGAAACTTTTTAAAATTATACTGGTGTTTGGTTAACTCAAAGATTTAAACGATTATCACAAATCAATATTTTTACATGCTGGCCATTATTTACTTATTTGTTTACTGTAAACTGCAGAAGGCAGCTAAAATTGGCTTTTGTCACTTGTTACACTTAAAATATTTTGTGCTGTAAAATTCTCTCACTTGCCAAACAATCCTTAATGATACAGTCCTTTCTGCAGTATTAAATTTAACATCATATACTTTTATCTCCTTTGAGGCTGCTAAGATCACTCTCAAGTATCTGAGTAAACCAAAAAGAAAGTAACTAAAATGCACAAGGAAGAAGACTTCTATATGATATATCAAACCAAACACGATTCAACAGAGATCACGGTATAAAGAACATAAAAGATACAAATAAAGAGCTCTTTCATGTGAAGTATCAACCCATCAAGCAAGAACTATTGGGATCTTCAGAAGGCTTTATACTGCAGCTAAAAACAACATAAGCATGGTAATCCACATAAAATGTGAGCTGAACCTAGTCCTTCTTCAGCTATCTTTCGAATTTAAGATTAACTGTGCCTGTCATCCCCCCAATTTGACATAAAGGAGCTTAATCAGTCGTGTTAAAGTTAAGGATTCACTAAAATAAAATGTCTTGTAGCATCGATAATAATTGAAAACCAGGTTCACTTATTCGATAGACGGGATCTCTTAGAACCAGCAAATTCTAGGATGTCAAGGGCCCATACCTAATCTATGAAGTCATGTGTATCAACAGCTATGATCAATGCGATATTTAAGGAACGACAAGAGCTCACAATGCACCTTAGGTGGCTTGAATGGATAATCTGGAGGAAAATGGATTGTCACCAGGAAAACCCCACCAGAATAAGGACTGTCTGGAGGACCCATGATCGTTGCTTGCCAATGAAACATGTCCTCAGCAACAGGTCCTGAGAAATCCAGTTTTAGCAGGTAAGTAAAACAAAATACAGATGACAAGCCCAACAAAATTATCCTTTAGAGAGGTTTCAAGATATGTGGTCAATAGGGTCTGGTCTGGATGCTTCATATGAATCCAAACACTGATAAACAAAGGAAAGAACCTGCATGACTGAAGTTCTAGTTTTTTCTTATAAGGAAGTACAAAAAATAAGCATGTTTTGATACTGAGAACAGAAAAAATTATCACAGCGTCTTTATTAAAGAAAGATCTGATTTTAAGCCACACCCGTTTATATCAAAAAGCAAAAGTTCTTAGTTCTAACCAAATCGACTTTGACTACTGATTTCATCGGAAGTATTCAAGAGAAGAAGAAACCACTAAATTAACTGGCAGGGGAAGGAGGAGGATGGCTCGTTTAAAGACTAGCATATACAAAGGAATACACAAGAATCCATCTGTATAACATTATTGCATTTTCACATATAAAGGTCTCGGCACGAACAATGCCAAACAGAGAGTTATGCATTCTAGCACCACATCTCGCGTAAACTTTCCTGTCCACTTGATATCCAATTCAATTATGTCACTGCCAAGCCTACTAAGCAATCACAGTCATACAAATGACACACGAAAACCAGAACGTAGATCATGACTTCCATTTAAGTGACAGAATATTCAGCCATTGACATGTTTAGAGTTAATGAATCAAACTAACAAACCGGAATAACGCCAAAAACAAAACATTGATGCAAAAAAATGTAAGAATTTTGTGGCAGCCAGATCAGCGGTAACAAAATGAACTACGTTTTCAGACCACGAGATCAAAAAATGGCCAACAGCCAAATCTCAACAATGATCTCCTCAACGATTCAATCACACATCCAACCATTCAAATGACAGATTTGTTTAGCAAACAAAATTTCAAACAAAAGCAAGTGGAAAACAAATTAATTTGCGTGTAGGTATAAATGCACAAAAAAATGTAGCAAAGAGAATTAAGTTTTTTTACCAGCACTACAAGAAGTAGGAGGATCCTTTTGGAGATCTTTGAGCTCCTTCAAGATCCGCTTGGAAGCCATAGCGACTCCTGCAATTCAAATTTTCTGAGATCCATAACACATACAACAGAAAAAAATTGATCTAATTATGCTTAACAAAAAACAAAAACATTGATGAAATTGACCTGACAGAGAGATCGGGATCCTCCTTTGGATGAACAGCACAAAAACACGGAAGGAGAAAGAGAAGATAAAAAATGATGAATCAGTCAGGAAAAAATGACCATTTATATAGGAGCCTCGCCCCGCATAGTAGGAGTAGTATTTATTTTAGTGATTAATTTTTAAAGATTTCCTTTTTCCGCCGACCCGCCGTTCCATAACTAAATTCTACAATAATCATTCACAATCGAACCATTTAATTTAACTTCAACTAAATGTATGTTTTTTAATTTTGGATATGCATAATTTTACACATGCGTTTCATATGATCATTCGTATGACATATACTCAAATTTATTTGAATTATGTCATGTAGAACGTGTATGTTTATTTATGCATATTAAAAATTGAAAGTCAATTGAGATCAAATTAAAAAGTATATTTGCTAGTTGCTATAATATGAATCGTGAAACGATGGTTGAGTGAGACGCTCGGGTTGAACTATATCTACAATTGCTGCCCTGTGTATTAATGACTTTGTAACACAATGTAGAGTTACAAAAATGTATAGTTGGAATTGCATTTGGATATTCATATATATGTTTTTTTTCTTCTTTTATTCTCTGACTGACATTGACTCCTCTTATTGTATAAAGGTGAGAAGTATCAAGTTATTAATGTTTTATTGTTATTCATATCAATATATTTATGAACATAGATGAATTTCCCAATTCGAACAATACTTTGTATGATAACGTAGAGATGAATTTCTTACCAAAAGTATATTATAATAATAATTGCAGTGATTTTGTACTTCCCGATAAAGGTTAATCAAATGAAATATCCTATCATTGACCAAAAACAAAAGAAGCATAAAGTAGTAAAGAAACTCTTATAACCAATCGGAAAATGTCTTTACAGAAAAGAAATGATATATTTTACTCCTCTGTCCATTTTTAAACTGACACGCCTATGAAGAAAACAATGATTAACATAGTAAGTTTATCATTTTATCCCTATTAATTATGAAGTGGATGAATTAAAAACTTAAGATTTTCAGAAAGTTCTACCTTTTTCAAAGTAATTAATTGAGGATATAATATGTGAATTTTTTTTTGCCCTTTCTTGATTTGTTAAAATGGACAAGTAATTAGAGACAGATGGAGTATTTCATAAATTTGCAAATAATGTGGTTGATTTAACTATTTAATAAGTAAACGAAAACACACAATAAATAAATTAATTAAAATATTTATTTGAAATTAAGATAGTCAATTAAAACATGATCCAACTCAAATATCTAAATAAAATATTCTAATTACCGATTAAGTATTAAGCAGAAATAAAATGGTACTCCATAGGAAATGATTAAATAAACATTCAAGAATCTTTACATACGATTCTTTAAAAGAGAGGAAATATGAGCTGGATATTGGAATATATATATGAGTTGGATACAGTGGATAGGCAACTGGCCAATTGGGCTCATGGCTTTTAACTATAGTACTCGAATAGTTCTCCCTACGAAGAAAAAATAACATTTAACGATGAATAAAATTTTATAAGTAACAAAAAATTGATGTGAATTTCATTTAACTAATTAGCGATCAATTGTATAAAAATTTGATTAACTTAAAACTATTTAGCAATAAATTAATTAAAAATTACTAATAAATTTTGTATTTGCTTTATAATTGGGGTTTAATGGCCGGTCTACGTTCCATATCTCTGACCACTTACACATATTATATTCTTTTCAACGAAAACGATATTCCTATATTGGAATCATTTGGTGGATGGTACAGAAACAATTGATATCATCATAAAATATAGTATAGAATATATTGTATTCAAATGGTCGTATTCAAATAATCAGGCACAATTCATGTCTTTTTGATTTACGGTATTAATAATACACATATTGAAAGTTAAGACAATTAAGTTCAATTTGTATAGTATTTTGATATGATTACCTGGCGGTTTATTGAAAATAATTTTTTTATATTTTCATAAGATAAAAAGAACGTAGTGTATACACCACATTCCCCAAATTTCAATTGAAAAATGAGGCTAAATATATTGTTATTGAAAGAGATAAAGTGTGGAGAAAAGATAAATTAACTACACATAGACTAAATTACTTAAAGCCAAAAATACCTAATTTGTTGAGAATATAATTAAATAATAAAAAGTGTCTTCTCTCTAACCGCTTAAACTTCTAAATGGAATGATCACACACTTTAACATAATTAGAATATATTATTCATATTAATAAAAATCTATTCATTAATAATTGGCGTATAAATAAGTCATGCATAAAAATCCCAGAATAACTATATATTTCATTCGTTTCAATTTTTTTCTTTAAATATTTTGAATTATTAATTATTGTAACTTGTACTAATACTTTTTATACCGTTTTTAAATATCTAATTTTTTAAAATATTTTATAAAAAAAATAATAGTCAAATTGACTCTCATCCTCCGAATCAAAGTAGTGTAAATTGAAACAAATCGATGGAGTAATATTTGACCACATAAGGTATAGATTGGAGGCTTAAAGCTGCATCCATTGAATAAGTCTTCCTTGCAACTATTTTGTTTTGCTTTACAAAAAGTAGTTACTATGAAAATAAGTAATAATTTTTTTTTTAAAAAGGTAGAATTTTCATTCTCCTTTGCGTCGATGTTACATTATTTGAACACAAAGACGGAAGCCTCTATTTGATAGCCCTTTATAATTTCTTTTAATGGTATGTTCAATGTGTGAAATCTTTATTCAAATTATAATTAGGATAGGTAACAAAATCTCAATTCCTCTTTATTAAAAACGATCTACAACGGAAGCAATTAGAATCATCTTACATCTAATATTATATAATCTATAGTATTAACATATTTTAATGGCACATAAAATGAGTACATACCTCCTTGGGCATGAATGCACCCACAAAAATCAAGCTTCTCTCCCACGATCTTACATATTTTATGTGTCCAAATATTTTGTCACGCGCACTCGACATAAATTTTGTAAAAATAAAATTATGTTTTCTAATTTATAAATTCGGAAATTGAATTATTGCCCCCCACTCAATATAAATTTTATAAAAATTAAGTTATGCTTTTTATAATATAATAACATGGCATGTCTCTTAAAATATACTTGTGGTATATTATGATGTAAACATATAAATTTATATCAAATGAAAAAGTTATTTAATTTGTTATTTCAATATTAGAGGTATTGTCGATTAATTATTTTTTACTTAAAGTCTTGAATGGTAAAAATTTAAGACCGTTAAATTTTAGAGTAAGAAATAAAGAACACCTCACAATAAAAATATTTGTGTGAATAATCCAAAATACAAAGCTCAATTTAGAACTTTACCTATGCTCTCTTCGTGTCATTTTAAAAGTGTCTCAATTTGATTGACGGCGAAATTTAAGAAAATATTTGAATTTTCTTATTTTAAATTAAAAATATATATAATCTTTTAAATCTCGTGATATTAAAGTTATCACCTATAATGTTGAAATTGAAAAACTTACTCTAATTATCTCAATTATATGATAATACTACAAATTTTAAAAAATATATAAAGAATTTTGATAGGATAAAAAAAGAAAAGAAAAATAAGACCAGTTAAATGGAAAGGATAAATTATTAGGGGAAAAGAAAAGGTGGTCGGTGGGGCCCATCTGGAGAGCCAGGTGATGTAACAATGGACGCCAGCTGTGCACGCTCTCTCTTGTCACCGGCAAATCAACAAAATCAACAAACTTTTAGTTCTCGCCACTTCCGCCAGCCATTTCTTCGCCGGCACTCCCCTCAACATCTCCGGCGATGTCACGTTATCTATCAAATAGGGGAGGAACTCAAGCACAAAAGGTTCGTTTCGATGAAGAAGCGATTCCCGACGAGGACGAAGTAGGTGGTACTTTGAAATTGAGGCCCTCCGATAGCAACATCACGGAAGATCAAGAGCCTTTTATGGGAGTTAAAGTCCGTAGAAAAGCTTCTATTCATAGGGATTATCTTGGTGATTATGTTGATGTGCCTTCTCGACCTTATCTCATGAAGATTCTCGAAAAGCAAGGTATTCTGTGTTTCTTTTTGTTTTAATTTTTAGGGTTTCTACTCTCAATTTGTTAAAATTAGTTCCTTTTATCTTTAATTTGATGTGACCTCTTCTTTGGTACTGCATACAGAGACATATTCTCTATTAGTAACAATTTGTATTTTGGAAAGCAAACTCATATAGTACTTCATTATTTTTTTGGTTGCTGAACAGCTCTTATTGAATCTTTTTAACATGTATTGTTGTGCTGAATATGTATCTGGAGTTGTTACTCTTTTTAATGGACAAGCAAATAGGGGAACTTGAGTTTGAACAAATATAAAGCACAAATTTTCTTGTACAGATACACTTGAACAAATATAAAGCACAAACTTTCTTGTACAGGTTAGAACAGCCCCGTCCCGGACAAAGAGAAATGAAAACTATAGCCCTTATCTCTAGAAATTCTAAACTTTGTTGATTGTATATCTTTTGCAGGTGACAAAAAGGTTCTATTTGCAGACACAGTTCTGAAGTTTACAAGCACAGGGAAGATGAAGCGGCGCATTCTCCTTGTAACTGATTTCGCCATTTACATTGTAGACCCAGAAAGTGGTGCACTTAAACGGCGGATTGCCGTGGCAGCTGTTGAGAAGCTCTGTCTGAGTGAATTAAGTGATAATTTCCTTGCAATTATCATTCCGACTGAGTACGATCTGCTCATGGCCAGTACTCGGAAGACAGAAATAGTAACAATCTTAGTAGATGCTACCAAGAGTCAATCTGACTATGAACTCGATGTTCTCTTCTCTAATAGGTAATTTGATTAGTGCATTTTCATTTTCTTATTCATTGTTTAAGTCCAAATTGTTTGTACGTCTGAACTTGATAAATTTTGAGCTGCACTAAACACACATCTCCAGCTATTGTCATAGATGCTTAGGGCACTGTTGTTAAAGAAGCGTGTTTGATGCAGTTAAAGTTTCTACAGTAGAGAAAGATAAAGAGTTGGAACATTTTCTGTCTCAACCTTAGGACAGACCTGTTCATATCCTTGCAATACTGTGGCTTGAGAATGATGCTTACCCTCATACTGTCATATGAATACTCTCAATTGTGATTGGTATATCACTTGTAAACTGCTAAAATGTGGCAAATATGATAATTCTAGGTGTCGACCTTCCATTTTGTCCTTATGTTTGTAGAACTTTTTTCTGACCTCTGAGAAAAACTGTGTGGTGGAGCCCCTTCTTTTTTTTAATAACATGTTGGATAGAATATTGAGTTCTCGATGATGAAGCTGATTCAGGCGAAGAATCTTAATCAGAGCAGCAAGTAATGCTGTTCTTTTATCGTCACAGGTGATGTGAAGGTTGAAATTACTTGTTTTTTTTATAATGAAGTAAGCATTATCATTAATGGCATCAAGAAGATGCAAATAATTCAGATATTAAAAAAGATAGCAAGTACAAAAGAGATTTTGTAGCTCCATACAGTGAGGCCTAAGTTGGGGATATATGGAGTTAACAAAATCCAAAAAGGTGTAAGGAGAGTTTACAGGGGTAAGTTGCTCCAAATACATAAACTTAACGAGTCATTTAGCTTTCAGGGAGTGGTTTGGAGAATCAGAGTTGATATTCCATCAAAACATCTTCTGCTCCTTCCATTCCAAACATTAAAATTGCTAGTTCTAGAAACAGAAAAAGGGCATGGGGTAGGGCAGGGTTGGAGCTATGTTGTCACACATGATTAGAGGTTGACTAACATGCTATTTTCTCATGGCATCACCTCTAGGAACCCGTATACCTTTTTGTCACTGATACTTTCTTATCTGAACACATGCTAAAAATTATGATGTACACTTATTTCACTAATGCAGATTTCATTTGACGATCAGAGTAGCATTTAGGACTAATGTAATGCTTGCTGCTCGTGATTATCTATTGTCTTTGATACACATGCTGCTTCTTTTCCTCTTCCTCTTCCTCTACCTTGGATATTTTTTGTCATTTTCATTTCCTTTTAAATACTTAATACTATTGTCTATATTGTTTCCTTGTCTTAATCGTGCAGGTTTGAGTACAATGCAACTTCTGAGCTTGTTAAAGAAGTTCAATTTGAGCAAGTTGAAGGTCGGTAGTGTTTTTTTCTCACAACATTTTCTATTTACTATCTTTTTCTGCAGACAGTGGTTGGATTTGACAATTTTCTAAATTCTCTTACCCTGAGCTGGTTTATTTTCTTCTCCTTCAATTTCAGCGGGTGTCAAAACAAGAATCTCACGCAAATGAACTACCCTTAGCGTGTAATGGTCTAAGAACTCAAACTGCTCACTACCATGCCTGCAAACATGTCTTGCTATTTGAAAGGGGGAGTCGGTATTGCACTTCATCAAACAAATAAACGGGGTGGGGAGCCAGGTGTATCATTTCATGTAGAAATGTGATCAATATTTACTTATCAAAGAACAAAAAAGGAAAAAAGCGACGGAATGTATTATGATTCTCCTCATATGAGCTTGTTTCGTCACTTTAGCTATGCCTGTCTATGTTTATATAGCTTGTTGCTCTCCTCCTACTTATATGGCTATGTTGTGTAATATTGTACATTATCCAATTTATAAAATTGAGATTGTTTGGTGTCTGATAGTTGGAACGCAAAAGTTATACATCAAGTTTCTACACCTAAGGGTAGATTGACTTTAACCATTGTGGATTTCATATACTATTATTTACAGTAATAAGACAGCTCATTTGTTATAGTAAATAATGCAGGCAAGTTGATATTTTAAAAGAGAAAAGCAGGTAGAGTGCCGTGGACATAGAAGCCTTCTTTACGGCACAGCAATGACTAATATGCAAATGTTGTAATGCATTATACATTTGAAGTCTGCGCCTACCATGTGCAAATTTATACCGCCTGTTTGGCTTCTATTCTCAAAATTATTTTCTGATTATTAGTATTTGACTTTTGATTAAAATAATCAATTTGTTAATTGTACTAAAATTAGTTTCCTTGTATAAGTCCAGATTCTTATAATGAATTGACATTTAGCTCAGATAGTCCAACCCAAATACACATTTTAGCATCTCTATTCAATGTGGTAGGTGAACAAATATTTGGCAGAAGCTCGAGAAAGAAATGCCATCTTTACCTATGCGTCCATTAGATTAAAGACGAGGTTAATGATGTTGGAATTGTAATGTAGGAATTACTATAATGTATAATTTAAAATAATTATACATTATAGTATATGTCTCTGTTGTGGTTGGATACAATCTTGAAAAGGTAAAAAAAATACAATGAGCCGTTAGAGGATACAACCTATGAAGAGAAAGAGAGAGGCGGGAGAGATTGAGGGAGAGGGAAATAGGCGAGCGATAGAAAAGAGAGGCCGGCGAGAAAGGAAGAGAAAGAGAGACGAACGAGAGTTTGATCATAAAAATGTATTGATTTTTACTTGTCAAATGACGATAAATGATAAGGAACAAATTTGTGTAGTATCTTTCGACTTTCATCATGTTGATGAGCTGGTTTCGTTGCTCTACTTCTTCCTCTATCTACATTAATCTTCATTTACTTGCTTTCTCGTAAATCTCCTCCAATCCTTCTCCATTCCTTTTTTTTTTTTTTTTCAAGTATCCACTTTTGCTGGAATAATTTTTCATTTCATTGTTTGATCATAAAAAATTTAAATTTGAAAAATAGCTTATAACATGTTTTAAAATTCATTTTTCACTTTTGAAGTTGTATTTAAGTACATTCAGGCATTAATGTTGTTCCAAAAAAAATTTACAAAAAAAATATAACCAAACACAACTGTACCTTCAACTCCAACCCTATAAATTCCCAAAAAATGAAAAATATTTAGAATCTATGGCCAAACACCAAAATCTTGAATAATAATAATACGTGGTCGCTTAATTTGGAAGGCACCAAGTTATTCGAAGCTTTTGCACCTTTCAATTTAAGGTCTGACCTACCATGTGCAAATTCATTCTGCTACAATTCAAATGTACTTGATACTTTTTACTTGTTTGGTTAGAATTATCAAAATCATGTTTATATAAGTCATTATCTGATAAAATGATGAAAATAATCAATGCCTTTGAAGCACAAGCACTTCGATATTAGCATAAAATTAATTTTGAATCAGTTATCTGAAATAATCTTAAATATAAGATCAAGTAAATATTTCTATTCAATTTGGTAGCTGAAATAATGTTTGACAGAAGTCTGAGGAAAAAACTTATAACAATGAAACAATTGAGCATATTATATAGAACAGTAACTAATCACTAAATAACAAAGAAATGTTAGTGTGTAACGGAAGACGACCCTATTTCAGTCATCGGTGGTGTCAGGTTTGGTGTAGAAGCTTCAGTGGATGGTCGAGTCCCCGTATTCACTCTCCTAACACCCTCTACCATCTTTACTACTTCTGTCATTTTTGGTCTCTGCTCTGGCATTCTGGATACACAAGTCAAACCTATTTGTAACATCTCTACCATTTCTTCTTCTATATTTGGATACCTCAAAAGCTCCACATCGAATACTTCAGCAGTCCACTCCTCACGAACGACAGAATGTACCCACCTGACTAAGTGGACAATGTCGCTAGTACCTGTGGCATGTGTAGGTGACTTTCCAGTGAGAAGTTCAAGTAATAGGACGCCAAAGCTGTAGACATCAGTGGTTTGAGACACTTTTCTTGAATCTGTAACTTCTGGAGGTTGATAACCAGCAGCTCGCACGATTGGTGTAGCAATTGGACCCATTATAGTTGCCAAGCCAAGATCAGAAATACAACCGAAACCTTGGGAGTTGAGGAATATGTTTGAGGATTTTATGTTCCCGTGGACAAGCCTTCCCCCAGACTGTCCATGTATTTGAGCAATGCCTCTAGCTGCACCAATGGCAATTCGTAGTCGGGTTTCCCAGTCCAGAGGAATTCGATCAGCAGACCTGTTTGCTGCAATTACAGAGTGCATCAGATATAATGATAGGAATACTTGAAGGTGCTGTTAAGAGACTATCCACCTAACAATGATGAAAGTTGACTATAAAACCAAAGCAAAGTTCGCGAGCAACATGATGTTCTTGAATTTTGACAAATTAAAACAAAAGTTGCAGTTAGACATTGGCCTGAAAGTGGCATGTAATTATGGCTTCGAGACACTTATGCTGTCCTATAAACTATTGATGATTAAATAAACTATCAAGAGGACAACAACAGCAGATACTCTATTAAATTCAAAGGTAATTGGTTATGTTGGAATTAGCCTACAAGCAATTTCAAATACTACTGCACAAGACACATCATAACTAAAAATGATCTGCATTATCTTTTTGGTCCTGATAATCAGTTCTCTATGGATCGGTCAAGAATAAAACACCAAGATTAGTAGAAATTGGGTGCTTAACATACCATGCAGCATCAAAGATGCACTCCCTTGGCTGTAGAAATCATATACCATGAGCTTCTCATCCTTGGAATAGTAGTATGCCCTCAGTGGAGCCACATTCTCATGCCTGATATTGCCAACAACCTCCATCTGTTGCTCAAAATCTTTTCTTCCCACACTCTCCTTCAATCTCTTCACCACAACTGTGGTAGAATCCTCCAAAGCTGCCTTATATGTAGTGCCAAATGTTCCCTTTCCAAGCACTTCCGCTGAAGCTCTCAACAGATCTTCAAGGTCAAATGCAAGATTACAACCCTCGAAAAATGCGAGATTCCCTACTCCATGCTGACTGCTGGAAACTCCCTTCCTGACTACATCTTCTTTCTTGATTGATTTCTCTGTGGCCCCACTTTTACCCTCTTTCTTCGAAAAGCACATAATCAGCACTGCAGCTACTACCAAGAAACCTAAAACACATCCTCCAATTACAATCCCAAGTATTGCAGGTTCACGGAGTTTAAACGATTTCTTTTTTGGTGGGACACTTGGAGGAGGAACTGGAGGAAATGAAGGTGAAAAATTTGCAGGAGAAAGCCGGTTACCAGCAAAAGCTGAACCAGGAAATCTTTGAAGAGAATTGGGGATACTTCCTGTGAAGTTATTGTTGGATAGATCTAATATTTGCAAACTAGGGAGATTGAGATCAGGAATACTGCCAGAAAACGAGTTATTAGCAAGAACCAGAGCAGTCAAATGAGTCAAGTTCGATATTGAAGAAGGTATACTCCCACTAAAATCATTATTTGACAAATTCAAAACAGAAAGGCTTTTCCAAGCAGAAAAATCAGCAGGCAATGGACCTTGAAAGTTATTGGATTGAAGATAAATAGAAGTAAGATTTCCAAGTTTTGCAAAATCAGTAGGTAAACTGCCACTAAAACTATTAGACCTTAAACTCAAGATCTGAAGAGCAGACAAGCGGCTAAGAGTGTTTCCAGGAATCGAACCATGGAATCCAACTCCAGGCAATCTGATTGCTATAATTCTTGATTTGTCATGATTACAAGTGACTCCAGTCCAAGAACTGCAAGCAGAAGTTCTCTCATCCCAATTCAGGTACCTCGAATGATTAACATTATTAAGGAAATCAAGAAGCGCTTCTTTGTCTTCGTATGGTTCACTACTTGCTAGCCAAAACAGAGCTGTGCAGAATAAAACTGAAAAAAACAGGAACTTTGTAGCCATCCTTTTCCTCCTCTGAGCTAAACTACAAAGGCATCAACTTCTAGTAACAGCACCCTTCATCTCTACAAGAATTTCAAAAAAAATAAAATGGAATCAGACATTGAAACGGCATGATGTTCATTATTCACTATAAATAATTACCATTTAAACTAGAGAACCGTTTCTTAACCATAAATATACAATTTATAGGGCAACTAAAGTTACGTAGACACTCAGAACACATTTTGTTTTTGGGTCAACCACGCAAGTTAAGTAAAAGTTAGGTTTCAATAAACAGAACAGCTAAAGTAAAAATAAAGAACCAGCTACAATTTCTTCCGTCAACTTTTGGGGCTGCCAAAAAATGAAAAAAGAAAAGAAAAAGGAACAAACAGGCATTTCACGTTCTTCACCTATTTCCAAACACACACACATAAAAAGATTGAATTTTTAACACTTTTCTTGACCTTAAAGCAAAGTATGAATAATTTGAAAACTGTCGGCAATAACAAAAAGAACATTGAAATGAACCTGAATAGCAATACCCAGATAGCCAAATCGCATCAAAATGGAGAAAACGGAAAACCCCACAAAATTCAGAAACTGTATAGTATACTAGCAAGTACCAGTGAGGCAAAAAATCAAACACTTGGTAGAGTAAACTGAAAATAAGGAGTAGATGAAGAGGAAATGATGGGAAGTAAATGCAGAATTAAGTAAGTAGCTAGAGAGAGAGACAATGATTAAATGAGAAGAAGGGGGGAGTGGGTGAGAGACAATAAATGATTGAAAGGCAGTTAATTTTGAAGAAGAAGAAAGCAAATAAAGAAATGGGGTATATGTATGTATTTGGTTAACAAAGAAGCGAAAAGAGTGGGAAAAGCACGTGGAGACAAAAGTGGAACTACTACTATGATATGAAGAAGTTAAGTTAACAGTAATACACAATCAATTCTTTAAAAAATTTGCTTGGATTTAGAAGAAGAGGGGAAATGGATGCACGTGGTGCCAGTAAGGCAGGGAGCACCAGAAGAGCATTATCCACCATTTACGCCATTTCTTGAAGCTCTTCACTAAAGGAAGACACAGATTGCAATCACGAAAAAGAGGAGAAAAAGGGAAAGGAAATTAACCACTCTTAATCACGTCCCCATGTTAGTAAAATCTAATTGGGATGCGGCTTTATTAGGTGAAATTACTAGTGGACTGCACCATGTGACACGCCAAATAAGGGACATTACTACTGGAAAAATCGAACCATCACCGATTAAAGTCAAAGAAGATAACTAATCAAGTAAGCTATTAAGATTTTCAGACGTTTCAAGTCAAATTATGTGAATCATTACTATGAAATAGGTCAAAATTGAGGGACAAGGTCAATTTTCTTACACAAAATTCTTTTTAGTTGTCATGTTGCATTTTTCAAAAGTCAGATTGACTAACTTTCAAAACTAAATTAGATTATATCAATTTGATATTAAAAAACTATATGAAAATTACTATAAGTTGCAAAAAAAATTCATATCAATAATATAAAAAAAATACATCTTAAAATATTAGTCAAAGTTCGTATCGTTTGACCGTCGAGAACGAAATGAGTACCAAATTTATGAATTCTTTCTAAATATACCTTAAAAAAATGTAACTACTAAGAATCAAACTTAAATATTTTCTTATGACTTTGGACAATTTTATCACCCGACTACACATGCACTTTGATGAAATATTTTTATAGTTTTATTTAAACTCTTCAACCGTAGTTTTGCACTTCAAAAATCATTTTTGTCCATGGTATTGTAAAAAAAAAACGAGGGAATGCGTCATTTTCACGCGAAAAATCCGACAAACGTCTGTCAATTTTTTATTTTATTTTTTAAAAGAAAAACAAAAAACAAAATTGACCAACAAAGTTGGTTTTCCCTCTATTTTTTGGATTGACCCTATTCATCGGGTCTGTCTTTTCATTATCTTTAGTAGTGAACTTTAATTAGTATTAAAATATAAATATAAAATATTATATTGGTGTAATTCAATTTAGTTGTAAAAATATATCTATTTCTTTTATTTTTATTTTTCGAACACACAATCAATTAAGATGACAATTAGTTAATTTGGGATGGAGAAAAATATAAATAAGTGTTCATTTTACACTCGATCATATAAATTTAGATAAACGTTTGTTTTTAAGTTTAATCGTTGTCTTCTTAAAGGACTTTAGAGGAAAAATTTTGGAGAATATTTTTTTTTATAATTTGGTTATTTTTTATCACGAATTGAGCTAATTCTAAGATTGTTACCGGTCCACACGAAATATGGAGTATAAAAACAATAGATTGTCAACCGAAATAATAAATTTTATCAAATATAAAATAAAATAATTTGGCATATTATTTTCAATAAATCAAACCACCTTTCAATGATCAAATGTCTTATATCTCATGCATAGAGACCTAGACAGGGAGAAGTTTAGTTTAGTTTTTGATGTAAAGTATTTATATTTAGAGCCCGGTTGGATTGATTTTAAAAAAATAGCTTTTAAGTCAAAAATAAAAAGTTAAACTTAAATGACTTTTAAGTCAAAAAATAAAAAGTAGGGAGAGACCTACTTTTGGTTTTTGACTTATTTTAAGTCATTTTACACTTATTTTAAGTCATTTTTAACATTGTCAAACGCTTTCTAACTTATTTTAAGTTATTTTTATAATTGTCAAACACTTCGCAAAGTTAAAAACTGACTTAAAATAGATTTGACCAATTTTTAAGTCAATTCAACCACCATCTTAATATTTGATAAATGATCGCTATCCTAAATGAAAAAAGGAATAAAAAGCAGTGTAAAACAAAAGATTTCCATTTTCAGAAAATCAGACAAAAAGGCAACAAAAAAATATGGATGCAACGCAACGTTAGTAAATGTTTATTATCCTTACCAAACTGAAGTAATATACCTGGTCTATAATATGTATGGGAGTAGGGACAAACAATATAACTACATAAGGCGGCGTAAAGGTGTGTGAGATTGGCGCATCGCATAAGTAATCTTTTATCTCTAATCATAGTTTATCTGCTAATTTTTTAATATTCAATTATTGGACCTTACACTTAATTAGTTTCATTCAAACTTAATCATGATCATAAATAAATCATCTAAGTTGCTATACCACAAAATAAATCTTCTATATTCATTTTAGAGAAGTCTATATGAGTAAATAGAAAGAGTATGTTACTAACATATTTATATATGTAGAAGTTGGTTTAAACACTACTTATAAAATATTAATTCTTTCTTATTCCTTCCCTCAATTAGTGTGAAGTCAAAATCAAGGGATAGGGAGTATAATTAACACGATTCCTCTTGTGTATTCGTTGGCCTAACTTTGACAATTAGGCATGTCTCATAAACAATATGTGACATGTTCCTAGGATGATGGCAAATATAAAATAAATTGACTTTTTATTTTTAATTATTACACTAGTTTCCCTTTGTCTTTTATGTACACGATAATGGAAATTAATGTTAAAAGATATATTTTGGCCTTATTTTATTTAACATCTTTCTGCTGGTTTTGCCACTTACTAAAAGTAAATAAATCGACAATAAGGACTTATTTACCTATAGATTTTGGAATCCCTTTCTGAAAAATAAAAATAGAAATTGCCAAATATTTATTTGGCTAAAGCAATTATCTATTTTTTGAGAGATTAGTTTTCAAATTTTAAAATCTGCGTTAAATTTATTTTTCGGTCAAAATATAATCATTAATTAATTCTTTTAAAAAAATTAAACTTGCCCTTTAACTTTTATATTTATATGGAAAAAAATCCCTATCTATACTTTAGGTTTGTATGTTTGATTTGTATAAATTAAATTCTTCTTTAGATTTGTAAATCTTTGTCAATATATATGTGGTGTCTCATCTATTACATTGAATGATATTTTCTTGTAGTGTATAAATTTCTCTTCAAATTTGTTAATCATTATCAATATATGATGTCTCTAATATCCTATCATTTTTTTTAAAAAAAAAAATTCCACTCATATATAGATTAGTTGTAATTTGATGAATTATACCAGCTAGTAATTATATTATTAATAATTTTTTAGTAAAATTTGTGTCATGATTTTAGGATAATGTATCATCTAATTCCTCATAATAATGACAATTTTATGCCGAACTTATTTGAATATAAGATTATGATTTGAGGCAATGATAATGAATGTCGCTAATAAAGGTTGTGCATAATTTATGGAATTAGCAAGTATGCTTGTTTTATACTGTTGGATATTTTTATAGTTTTAAAATTTATGGGTTTAAGTCATGTTTCATATTTATTTATTTTTTAAAAAAGAAGTGAAATATGTTTAAAAAAATTCTGGCCAAACACATTTTGAAACTTCACTCAAATATGATTTTTTCAAAAATATTTGGAAATATATAAGGTGCGTTTGGTAAGGAGAAAGACATTTTTAAATTTTTACATGTTTGGTTAGTCAAAATATTATGGAAAGTATTTCCTCTCGAAAAACAAGTTTAAGAAAATGACTTCTATAATGAAAGTAAAGAAAATATGTTTCATAAATGACATTTTAAGTTAATTGTCCCCTTCCTATCCACTCAACGCCCCTATCCCCATTAGTTGGTATACAACTATATATTTTAGTGGCAAATAGATAAAGAATATAAGTTTATGTACAATAAAATTGTATTTACACTATAAGATTATATTATTTATCTGTTATAGATATATAAAACTTCAAACTCACAAACGAAAGTATAATTGTAGAGATTACTTTAAATGGAGCTAGTTTAAGAAACGTGTAAAAAAATGGAATTCTCTTTTGAATTGACGAAAAGTTTTCACTGAAGAATTATTCTAAATTATTGTTTCAATTCTTTAAGAAATACTTTTCTCTAATATATAATGCTCCTAGTCTCCTACTAGCTTTAAAAAAAATAATAGGAGTAATTATTACACTTATTAAAAAATAAATAAAGGCCATTATTAATTATTAATGTTACGTAGCCCGTGTTACCTACTAAAGTATGCCGACCGGCCATGATGACTGAAACAAAGATTAATTAGTACTACAACAGCAAAATTAAACAAAGGAAAACAGCAATTAAGCAAAAGAAAACAATAGAAAAAAAGGGACAGCAATTTATGTTTATATACACTATAATTTTACAATATAATCCGTATTTATTGTTATGAGAATTAATAATGCAGTGTATTCCAAATAAGCTATGCTACAACAAATAAAATTCTTGCTGCTATATTTGAACGACAGTAATAAATATGAATATATATAAATTAACATTTTATAGTCTATAAAAATGTTACTAAAGATTTTAGCGATTGTAATTGTAATACTATTAACTCAATTACTACTAAATAGTATTAAACATCTATTGTCGAATGTCTCTTTTGAAAATTTGCAAGCACAAATATTTTAGTATTAAAAGATCCCACTGGCATGCAGCCTAAAATTGTTTAATGAATCGTGTCAGAACAAGTTATCATTTTCTTTTGTCAGCTTAATTAGGTTTTTTCTATGGTCAATCAAAATTGATCGATGACATTATTGCTATTCATAATTTATTTAATAATATGGTGGTAGATACTAGATCAGACATCACATACATATTACAGCTAAATTCACCTAGGACAACATATGTGGTCCTGTTGTTTAATTAGTTTAATGTTGTTCACATTCGTTACCTTAATTTAATTATGAATTACTATTGTACTATATAGATAGTGCCATGGTGGTTCGTGCATACTTCAAATACGTAGTAGTATACAACTGTCCGCAACTTCCATTTAAGCTGCCTAGTACTATTATATGCTTCTTGATTGGGTAGGGGTCATTTGGTAGCTAGAGATGGATAAACAAATTATTGTAGGTGATGTTTATTGGTGTAATAAACGGATACTTTTTTATATACACAGTGATCATCAATTTTTTATTTAAGAAGTTGCACTTTTCTCCTCATATTATTCTTAAGTCTATTTTTTTTGCTATAATAAGAGAGAGTTTAAAGGTGAAGCAGATACGTTTTTGTTGTCATACCTGCTTCAACAAGCGCATTTTTTTTTATAAAAAAAATAATATTGTTTTGTTTGTTCTACTTTAATTTAATTAGTGTATAATTTTTTCGAAATTATGAGATCTGTTTTATCAATGACCTTTACTTTTAAATTCATATTAATTATAGCTTTATTATTTTAAATGTCGGTACTATATGTGTATATTTTGTAACTACACTTTGAGTAAAAAAAATAACGATCGTTGATGAAATATACTTTAATTATAAACATCTTAATAGACCTCTTCACATTTGATTTGTGCAAAAAAAAAAGAAGAGACATCTACTACCACACAAATATAGTATAATTTATTACCGCTTAAAATTTATCGAATATTTATTTTACATTTAATGAGATGAATTAATATCATTTAAAAATAAATTTATGAATAAATATTGAGCCCGTTTTCGTAACTAATAGCTCAATCATAATTTCTACTAGATTCTTGACTAATTACTTTTTCTACAAGTAAATTATATTTGATATTATAATACCAACAAATCAGAGTGGCGCAGCGGAAGCGTGGTGGGCCCATAACCCACAGGTCCCAGGATCGAAACCTGGCTCTGATATGAGTGCGTTGCATTTTTTTGATCCAAATTTATATCCTTTACGACGCCGTTTCGTTCTTGCCGAAAATAAAGATGAGAAAAAAACCAACCAGATGAGATATTACTATAACGAGAAGAAGGAAACTAAACCCTAGCCTCAGAAACTTCAAAATTCCACAAAATCTCGCGATAAATCAGATAGATCTCTCTCTCTCTTTTCTGCAACTTCCGTCTTACCGTTATCTCTCCATTGATAATTCGTCTCTCCATGTAAGTTTTCTCTCTTATTTCTCGTCTATTTTCTCTCTCTATTTCTGTTTTCCCTCTCTTTCGATTTCTGTTGCGCTGTTCAAAAATGGTAGAAATCAGCACCGTACACTCTAGAACTCTCTCATTTCAGCTTGCGAGTTCATCATCAATGGTGACTACAAATAATTGTTTCATATTTTACCTGGAAATTGAACTACTACCGGATGAAGTTTTAATGGTGATTGTTCAGAAATTAACAGTTTAAAATTGATTTAGTTTACTAATTTATGCTCTATCTTCTCTTTGATTTTTAACCGAAACGCTGTTATTGCTTAGGTTTGTGTAGCATCAGTCCACTGCGAAGCGAATCCCTCCATAACATAACTAGTAAGTCACTGAACTACCTTTTGTTATTTCAATTTGAAAAATCTCTAAAATTATTGTTTAGTTAATTTAGAGTGAGCTTGGTGAGTTATTACTCCAGTTCACTTGTCTTCCTAGATTGCTGTTTGAATAAATATGTTGCTTGCATCAAGAGTTTAACTCTATCCATTGATCTTCTAATGGTAGTTAAGTCTAAATTTCTTTGATGTAAGAATTTTTTGTCATTTGTTCTCCTTTTTAATTAGAGTTCAAAAGTATTTCTCTGTGTAGTAAATGTTGTGTTAGTCAATCTGTATCCATCTAAAAATGCAAAAACAAAATAACTTTTACTTATGAGTAATCATATTTTGGTAGGTAAGTTTGTATTGTTGTAGCCTGTTACAAAGTCTCTGAGATGTGTTTCCTATCTAGTAAATGCTGGAAGTAGTACAAGAAAGGACATCTCAAAAGTCATACGCTACAAATGCTGTTCCTTCCATCCTGTTATTGAGGAATGCAAAAGATATACATATATCCAACCCTAAAAATTCTAAAAAAAGGAAGAAAGAAAAAAGAGCTAAAAAAAGTTTAGTGTCATACTACAGTAGGTATTATTTATACCGCGCGAAAGAAAGGCACTGCCAAATTGAAATGGGATAAAGTTTGAAGTGATGGATATGTTGCAAGATGAAGAATGAAACAAAGGAATCTTTTTTCGGGGGGGGGGGGGGGGGATGGTTTTTTGTTGAGGATGAATATGTAGAGCTGAGAACTTGAATATCCGTAATTGTCCTTTTCTGTCGAGAAATGCCGCTATGTCGAAGCAGAACAGTCGAAGGGAATAACATGGCTTTTCTTTGCAAGGTCGATTAAGTAAAGGCATCACTTGTTGAATTCAAAAATAAAGCAATCCTATTACAAGGAAGAAAGGACATTGGCATGATTTCCATGATGTATTTCTACCCTAAACATCCCAGATAATTCATCGAGATTTAATCCAAAAGACTTCTGAATAATTTTTTTTTAAAAATATACGGATGGGATGAGACTATATTTCTTGAGCAAAGAACAAAACCAAATTTGTTCAAATAGTCCGTCCATAGTAACCGCATATTAAATGTGATCAAAATCATAATATCTTGTTCTGAGCCCCCATATCATTTAAGGCAAGCTCTGTTTGATGCTTCCCCTTGTTTTGAAAGATGATCTTTAGAAGATAATTAACCTATCAAAAAAATATGTATGCTTAATTGCACTTCTTCGCAATATAATCAAAAGAAATTTAGTTGATCAGTTTAACAAAATAGAACTTAGTTTTGATTTGGGAATTTTGAATGGACAACACTTTAGCTTCCTTCTTTCTTTTTCGTTCTTTTTACAAGGATTCAAATTGATTTATGGAGTTTTAATGTAGTTGACTGGTGGTAAAACTGCCGTGTGATTTGCTCGTGCTGTTTTTCCAATTTAAATGCTGGCAGTTTTTAACACAATGACAATCATTTATAGTTGAGATTTTCAAAAGTATCTTGGTATATGATCTAAAGAAGCCTATCCATACACATCACTTTTAGCTTTGCTAGTGAATCGAGATACATTATTCTTGCATGAGTTGAAGATGATCGGCATATTAAATAGCATTTTTTGGGGGATTATCATTGAAACCTAAGATAATATATACCAACCTTAGTCGCAGATTGACACTTGATCATATCATTGTATTAATTTCAAATCATTAAAGAGATTTCCTGAATGACATTTATGTTTCATTATTGTGTACTGTGTTATAGAATCTTCTTTATCTTAAGAGGGGATAGAAAACAAAAAGAATAAAGAAAAGCCCATCTTGGATGATTCAGAAATTTATTTTTTGAGCAGATAGTCAGAAAATTCTCTAACAGATTTTTTACTGACAGTGGTTCGAGAAAAAGACGTCTGTTGGGAATATGCTGAGAAGTTAGACGGGAATAGAGTGAGGTGTAAATTCTGTCTTAGAATTCTAAATGGTGGCATTAGTAGGTTAAAACACCACTTATCCAGACTTCCCAGTAAAGGTGTGAATCCATGTACTAAGGTCAGGGATGATGTTACTGACAGGGTAAGGGATATAATAGGATCAAAGGAACCTCCTAGTACTAAAAAGCATAAGCTCATTGAGACAAAAGCTCTTGCAAATATCTCTCCGGAAAAACCGCTTTTATCTGTGGAACCAATAACTCCAATTGCAAGAATTTTTCCACCAATTGGGCAAGCTATTTCTTCATCTGGAAATAACCAAGAAAATGCTGAGAGGAGTATTGCATTGTTCTTTTTTGAGAACAAAATTGACTTTGGTGTAGCAAGATCTTCCTCTTACCATCAAATGATTGAGGCAGTAGGGAAGTGTGGCAGTGGGTTTATAGGTCCTTCTCCTGAAACTCTGAAAGCGACATGGTTGGAGAGAATCAAGTCTGAAGTAAGTTTACAGTCAAAAGATGTTGAGAAAGAGTGGGCTATGACAGGTTGCACTTTAATTGCAGAAACATGGACGGACAACAAAATGAAAGCTTTGATCAACTTCTTGGTTTCATCGCCCTCCAGGACTTTTTTCTACAAATCTGTAGATGCATCTTCATATTTTAAGAATCTGAAATGCCTCTCTGAGTTGTTTGATTCAATCATTCAAGATTTTGGACCAGAGAATGTTGTACAGGTAATTGTGGATAATACACTTCACTGCACTGGTATAGTGAACCATATTTTGCAGAACTATGGGAATGTTTTTGTGTCCCCTTGTGCTTCACAGTGTATAAATGCAATTTTAGACGAGTTTTCAAAATTAGATTGGGTAAATAGATGCATTTTACAAGCACAATCAATCTCGAAGTTTATATACAACAATTCTCCATTGCTTGATCTCATGAAAAAGTTCACTGGAGGACAAGAGATCCTTAAGACTGGTATCACGAAGTCTGTGTCAAACTTTCTCTCCTTGCAATGTCTATTGAAGCATAGGTCAAGATTGAAAGTTATTTTTAACAGTCCAGAGCTTGCTGCCAATTCTGCTTATACAAACAAATCGCAAAGTGTTAATTGTATCGCAATTCTGGATGACAATGGCTTTTGGAGGACAGCTGAAGAGTGTGTTGCTGTTTCTGAACCCTTTCTCAAAGTTATGAGAGAAGTTTCTGGAGGAAAGCCATCTGTGGGCACTATATATGAACTACTGACCAGAGCAAAGGAATCTATAAGGACATACTATATTATGGATGAAATAAAGTGCAAGGCATTTTTAGATATAGTGGATAAGAACTGGAAGAACAACCTCCACTCTCCTCTGCATTCAGCAGCTGCCTTTTTGAATCCTGGCATCCAATATAACCCAGAAGTCAAGTTTCTTGGGTCAATAAAAGAAGATTTTTTCAGAGTGCTGGAGAAGCTGCTACCAACTCCCGAACTGAGGCGAGATATCACTACTCAAATCCTTTTATATACACGGGCATCTGGGATGTTTGGTTGTAATCTGGCGAAGGAAGCAATTGATACTGTTCCTCCAGGTATACTTGAAGCTTTACATTTTTTGCATCCCATTTACATAATTCTACAAACTTAAAGCAATCCTAAGAAAAATCTTGTCTGTTTATTCTTCTTTCTTCTCCTTGAGATAGTAGGAACGCTGAACAGCATCTTCTACATTAAAGATATCATAGGTCATGTTTATGTTCCTCGTGTCACACCCCTCTTACACATCCATCGGTCCCTCTCCTCGTCAGGACCTGCCTGAAATCAAGGTCATTTTCTCGCAGTTTTTGCTGACGAGATGAGGTGAGACCTGAACTGTTGCCAAGTTAAGTTGTCCTTGGATCGTAGCTTCTATATGAGTTCTTTCCTCTGCAAATTCTGCTTGTTGTTCTTCTATTGTTGCCCTAGCATGCTCCAGGTCTATCTCAGGGTTTGAATGGTGGACTGATAATCTCTCTCCACATTTAGCCATGCTTGCTTATTTGTCATCTCCACCCCGGCTTTCTGGTCTATGCCTCCCCTTCACGAATCCTTTGGGCCTTGATTCTAAGGGAGCTTGATTATGAAATCATGTTAAGTACCAGCGGTCCACTTCACCTCAGTCATGGTCGGCCACCATATTGTGAAAACCTGAAAGCAAACATTTGGCCCAAACTTTTAAGGATTGCGGAGCTCCTAAGAGGTATGTCAGGGAAAAACTCTTACATAATTCCCGCATCTCCTCGTCTGGGGGTACAGACTGGCGTCGACCGAGTGGTCTCATAATTCTGAGAGGCACATAAGGCTGGACGCCTTGAAACCCCATAAGATTAGAAATAGACGAAAAGAAATGTATATCACCTCTTTTGAGGGGAGTGGGGACCAATGATATACATGTCTTCTTTCTGTCTACTTATCATCTTAATGGGGCTTCGAGTTTTCCAGCCTTATGTGCGTCTTAGAGTTATGAGAAAACTCGGTCGAAGTTAGCCTATGTCCTCAGTTGAGGATGCGGGCATATATCTATGAGTTCTGCCCCGACATCCCTCTTAGGAGCTCTGAAATCCTTGAAGTCTTGGGCAAATGTTCTGCTCTCAGTTTTCACAACATCGGCCGACCGTGACGCTGGTACTTAACATGGTTTCATATTCAACCCCCCCCCCCCCCCCAGGATCAATGCCCAAAAGATTCGTGAAGATGAGAATTAAGCAAGCATGATTAGACGTGGAGAATGATTACCAGTCAAGGTTCTAGGCTTTAGAGTACTATAGAAGTTGAGTATTCAAACCTTGCTACAGACGAAAGCCTGGTATTTAAGTGAAAAAAGGTTGAAGAGTGGGCCCATTATCTACCAAGTTTCAAACCTTGGTCCTCAAGGATTGCTACCAGTATTTGTTGTGGTTGCTACCCCTTAAGTTAAGTAAAACCATAAGTTGATAAAAGCAGTTGTACTTGCATGGCAATGCCTCGGAATACATACATATCACTTCCTGCAAGATTAAATATTCGGGGAAGCATTCAAGTTGATAGAACTTCTCAAATATATGGAAAATGTTATTGGCCCCTAAAAGTTGGAAGACAACACTAATGATTGGTATGCATTAACTTGTAGCAAGACTTTGGTACTGGCTTAAAACACAGATTAAGTTGAAATTATATCAAGTTGATCTGTAACTATGGGTCTCCTGTGGACTGCATCAATTGCATGGACATTCTCCAGCATGTCATAAATAACTTTTAATTGTTCTGTTATAGTTTTCTATCCTCTCGTTTGCATCTGATAGATTAAAGAAAAATGACTGCTGACAACACATCATGCTTTTCACACTAAGTTTTCTTCATAGCCTAACTAGTTTTCAATGCGCTGTAGGTATCTGGTGGGAACAGTATGGTGATGCTGCTCCTACATTGCAAAGAGTTGCTATTAAAATACTTAGCCAGGTCTGCAGTACGTTCACTTTTGAGCGACATTGGAGCACATTTCAGCAAATCCATTCTGAGAAGCGCAATAAGATTGATAAGGAAACACTTTTAGACCTTGTTTACATAAATTATAATCTGAAGCTAGCACGGTATTTGGTTTCTAAACCTCCCGAGGAAGATCCTCTCCAACTTGATGACATAGATATGACATCTGAGTGGGCTGAAGAGGCAGACAACCCTAGTCCAACTCAGTGGCTTGATAGATTTGGTTCGGGTCTGGATGGGAATGACTTGAACACACGACAATTTACTGCTGCAATATTTGGTCCTGGTGACAACATATTTGGTTTGTGATCATGTTGACTGTTCACCCCTTAAATGCACATAAACATTTAGTCGACATAATAGTGTCTTGGAATCGTGTTTTTCTTTCAAGTACTGTTTTTTTAAAATTCTTCTTCATGTAAATACCTAGTTAGGAGTGATGTAAATTCCAAATCTCCCTCGATTGTTTCATGTAAAAGGGCAAGCAAGTTTGATGTTCTTATACCGAACTTAATCAGCTTCAAAGTTGATCCAATCTTCCAATGCATTTACACAGGTGGTGCAGTGGCTCATATCGTGTTGCGCAGTGCACAGCAATGACAATTGAATAGAACTAGACACCCAGGCCACAAAATTGACATGGAAGAAGAGTAATCGCTACCAGCCAAATATGCTCATCTCTACCTGTAGCTATCAGTAACGCCAGACATCACTTATCTAAAAAGTTAATAATAGGGCTTATCAGAAAATATCTCATCTGCACACAAGTAAATGGCTAAACATACATTTACAATGGAATTATAAGGTTGAATTATAATGTATCGACACATTCATTACAACATGCTCATTAAAATTATTATGATGAATTGCCGAGCAACTGTGCTGCTGCCTTATCTTTATCGTTGTCATTCATCAGTAAGGCATCTGCAACACTGTTTGATGAGAATCCCATCTCTTTCAAGAGAGTATATCCCTCCACAAATTCCTTGACCTGAAAGAAAGTTGTTGAAGAAATTGTTAGAAGAGCTAATGAATGGTCACATTTACTACAGACAAGTACTGAAGTACTCCTTAACGCTATTGAACAAATTATTATATAACACTTCTCCACTTGACCATGTTGCAATCTCGGCAGCAAAGTAAAATGTCATGATTTGCTATTCAGAAACTAAAATTCAAAATTTGTGAACATTATGATGCAGATAGTTGCATCATGTTGTACTTTCATGCACTTTCCAAATATGTAAACCCTATTTTCAAAAAAGAATCTAATCATTTGCCGATTTCACTACAAAAATTAGTTAAGTTGACTCCTCAATGAATAAAATTTGAAATTCGATCATAAGAAATGGAAATTCTTGTGGAGAAATGTCTTCATAAAATTAATGGAAAGTAATTGTGGTAGATAACTAATTTGACAATGCTCATAGTGCCACATCCAAACAGAAACGTAAGAGAAGCATGTAAAAGATCTATACCTTGATCGGATTATCTCCATAATTTGCAACCGCTATGGCCACAGCCTCTCTATTGAAACCAGATGTTGCATATTTGTTCATCATAGGATCTCCAGTGTATCCCTATATTCAAGCAAGAAAAATATATATCCAAGTAAGAAAAGATTCATTCAAATTTCAACAAGAAGACCACAGATCAGAATCACATTTAGTTTCTTAACTGCAAAACATTCAATGTAGTACACATTCCGAAACTTCCGGGAAAAAGGTTCTAAAAAAAGCACATGGTGCACTCTTGGGAACCAATGCTTAATTATTTTTATATGTATATCAAACATTTAAGGAAGCTAACTACCTTTGTCCATAGACTTGATATTCAATAGCCTAAAAAATGTCATAAAATAAATGACGTCTCAAGACATGATATTTTCCTCCTTCGCGACACACAAGCCATATTTGAATCCAAAAATTCAAAATGAGGGACCCAACTTGAGGATTCACTTGTTACACCAGTTCTCAGAAAGAAAAGGACAAGCCATTATCTCTTTCGCTAAGTAAGGTATGCATAATATTAGAAAATGTTGTTTAAACAGAATAATCCATCACCCATAGGAAGGTTCAACCACCCTGAAAACTCAAGTCATGTGCCAACAAAAAGGAAGTATAAGAACTAACACTTGCACTGTTATCCTTGAGTTATAACACAAAGGATTATTGGTCAAGTTGTTAGCTGTAATGAAGCAAATGAATTTTGGAGATAGATGGCAAGAGTGGAGCAGATTCTGCATTTCCACATCAGATTTTTTCATATTGATTAATGGTGATCCTCAAGGTTTCTTCAGGTTTGGAAGGGGATTAAGATAGGGCGATCCTTTATCCCCCTATCTCTTTGGTTTTGAGATGGAGATCTGAAGTTTATTGCTCTGAAAAACAGAGAATTGCATGAATGGAGAGGAAGAAATGATTCTCAATTCTCACCCATGTTTGGTATGCAGATGTTTGAAAAGCTGAAAAAGAACAAAGTCTTCAAATTTTAAAAAAATAAAATAATATCTAATGTATTTAAGAGGGTCATGTTAAGTCTTGATGCAGTTTCTGGGCTGAGAATCAATTTGGCGAAAAGTAGTATGTTCAGCATCAATGCTGAAGATTGTATTGAGGATTTGGCTAATATATCGAGGTGTGAAGTTGACAAGTTCCCTACAGTCTATTTGAGATTACCATTAGGGGTGAAAAGGAAAGATAAAAATATTTGGCAAGTAGTAATTGATAGATGTATTAGACTAAATGACCAATAGTAAGTTGACCCCATGAAAAAAAGGATGTCTATCCTTTGAGGGGGAGACTTATCCTAGTCAGTAGTGTGCTGGATGGAATGCCAACTTATACAACGTTCCTCTTTCCTACTTTCCTATGCCTTCAGCAGTAGAGAAGAAGTTGGATTCCATTAGGAATTAGTTCTTATGGGATGGTAATGCTAATAAAGGGAAGATTCATTTAGTAAAGTGGCAAGGTTACAAATGAAAAGAAAGAGGGAGGTTTGGGAGTGAAGAATCTGAAATTACATTACAAGAGTTTATTATTGAAATGGCTATGGAGATGTAAGTGGTGATTAAATCCGCAAAAACTCGCCCCCAAGGCCTAGCTCGAGTGGCAAAAGGTGGAGGATTTGTGGCTTAGGTTGCAGGTTCAAGCCCCACACCACGCAAAGCGAAGCCTGGTATTTAAGTGGAGAAGGGTAGAGGGGCGGGCCAATTATCCACCGAGTTTAAATCACAACAGGTTGTGATTGGTCCAAAGGACGGGTCACAAACGGATTTCTCGGTTATCAAAAAAATAAAAATCCACGAAAACTCAATTAATATTATTCATGGCAAGAAGGATGGTTGGAAACAATATCCTCCACAATTGAGAAGATCAGGGTTTTTTTTGGAAAGGCATTGTTGGGATGTGGAATGAGTTTTTACAGTAAACTAAATTAGAGGTAGGTAAAGGAGTCAGTACTAAATTTTGAGCAGATACTTGAACTGGGAATACAAACTTGAGAAGCAGTTATGCAGATTTATTCAGATGTTTTGTGTTCAAGGATGGCTATGATTCTTATTTTGATTCAATCTTTGGCTGGAATCTAGAATTCAGAAGGAACCTAAATGATTGGGTATCGGAAGCTTTTTATCAACTTACTTCGACTCAACAGTTGGATCCTATTTCAATTGATCAAAATAATGAGGATGGATTGATTTGGGTAAACAGCAAGGATAAAATGTTCTCTGATAGTAATTGCTACAAACTGTTACTAAATCAGAATGGTCAGGGAACATCTAATTAGCCCTGGAGGATCATTTGGAAGTCTAAAGCTCCTGTCAAAGCTGCCTGCTTTGGATGAACTGTCACTTGGGAGGCCTCTTAGGCTCTTACGCTCAAAGTAATAATTTACAATAGAGGAGTTTTGCTTTAAGTAGTAGATGTTACTTGTGTGAAGAAGAGAAATAGTAAAACATCAGTTTTTGCATTGCCGAATTTCCAGAGAATTATGGAAGTTGTTTTTAATGTAAGTGGTGTTTCTTGAGTTATGCCATTATAATGCAGGGATTAGTAATACAAAGATTATTTCTTGTTGGGTGTTTGGTTCATTGCACTAAAATTGGATATACAAGATATCACTTAAAATACTTACTTTTTAAACTAAAAAGTAATGAGTTGATAAAGGTAGTTTTGTAATCTCTTTCCCATTTCCCCTTCCCCCAATTTTATTTTATTTTAAAAAAACTTCTTTAGCTTTTGAAAAACAACTTCGGTTACACCCAAAAGCTTGGCAAAACATTTTTAAAAATAAGCGTAGTTGGCCTCCCAAAAGCTTGGTCAAACAGGCTATAAGTTATGCATACAACCAAACGTCGGATAAAGTTATACGGAATTATATATTTTTGTAAAACTAAAGTTATACCAAATTATATACATGATTATTTGAATCGGATGTTTGGTTGTAATTTGAATAACGTATAACTTATAGCCTGTTTGGCCAAGCTTTTGGGAAGCCAAAAGTGTTTATTTTTAAAAAGTGATTGGCCAAGCTTTTGGGAGTAGCAAAAGTAATTTTTCAAACGGAAAAGGGTCAAAATTGCCCCTGAACTATGTGAAATAGACCACTTATACCCTCCGTTACATTTTAGGATCAAAAATGCCTCGCCGTTATCCTAAGAGACCACAATTACCCTTAAGACTTAACAGAAGTGATGTGGCAAGCCACATGACACTAATTCCGCCACCTAGGCTTGCCAACTAGGGTAGCCACTTACAACTTTGACCCAATTAATAATTCAACCCTAACCCATTTGGCCATTTTTGCTAGACCCAATCCACTAAAATTAAGAGGGAAACATCATCTTTTTTCACCTCATTCCGTTTTACTATTCAATTCACCACATACAGGAGGATTTTTTGAAGAACATATTTCACTTGAAGAACTCAATTTAGAAGAATTTGCTAATCTTTTCACATTTTATCAATCACTCTCTCCTATATTTGTCATAGTGCTAATCCGCTAGACGGCAAGCTAAAAACGTAGAAACTTTCAATGTAGTCGGCTTGTGGGGTATAATCATCACAGAAGTGGAGCTTCTCAAAATTTGTGGAAAGCCATATAAAACACAAGCTCAAGCTTTCTAAGCATGGAATGGTGCCAGAGCATAATTTTTAACTCTGTGGCGGCACGCAGTCGTGCAAGTAAGCTAAGCTCGTGAAAGTCTTCAAAAGATCCCCCGGTAGGTGGTGAATTGAATAGTAAAACGGAATGAGGTGAAAAAGATGATGTTTCCCTCTTAATTTTAGTGGGTTAGGTCTAGCAAAAATGGGTTAGGGTTGAATTATTAATTGGGTCAAAATTTTTAGTGGGTATCCTAGTTGGCAGGCCTAGGAGGCGGAATTAGTGCCACGTGGCTTGCCACATCACTTCTGTTAAGTCTTAAGGGTAATTGTGGTCTCTTAGGATAACGGCAGGGGCATTTTTGATCCTAAAATATAACAGAGGGGTATAAGTGATCCATTTCACATCGTTCAAGGGCAATTTTGACCCTTTTTCCTTTTTCAAAAGCTAAAGAAATAATTTTCCGCAAAAATACCCTGTACATCACACCAAACAATCCCTAAGAGTTTGATGGATTGCTAGCAAAGTTTGAGGCATAAAACCTAAAATAAATCTAGAGAACCATTCTCATATGTTATTTTTATGATTATATGGGTAGAAAGAAATAAGGCTTGCTCTAAAGGAAAAAGGACCGGATATTTTAAAATAAAGATTTCTTGTTTGCATAACTTATATTTTTGGTGTAATAGTAGTATGTGAGATAACCTAGATACATGGATATCTTAAGGGATTACTTGATGTGTTGACGTTTTTTATGTTGTTGGTTTATGTATTTTTTTTTGTACCATCTTAGTAGTTTATTGTTACCATCCTAGTTAGTTGCTAATGTTCCCTTCACTGCTTTCTTCTTCTCTTTTTTACTTGGATTTGTTGCACTTGAGCCGAGGGTCTTTCAGAAACAATCTCTCTACCTCCACGAGGTAGGGGTAAGGTTAAAGTACACTCTACCCTCCCCAGACCTCACTTGTGAGATTTCACAGGGTATGTTGTTGTGATCTTGGTAGTTTATTGATAAAATTTGACCTTCAGCAAATTTGGTTGGAGGAATTCAGCTTGAGGATGAAATGTTGTCTACATGTATCATATTAGCAGCTTCTGAGTCATTATCCCCAAGCTTAATTGTGGTTAACAGGAACATGATGTTAAGGAAACGATCCTTTACCGGTAAGTATGCTTATTAACATCGCTTCAAATATCTAGAAGTTCAATCCAGAGAAAGAGACTGGACAGATATTAAACTCACGTCTCACGCTGCATTTGTTATTGACTATAGAAAAAAGCAATTGAACTGAATGACTGGCAGTGAGCTGCATCTCAAACTCTTCAGTTTCACTTAATTTTTTTGATAAGAAAACCCTAAATTCTTCAGTTCCACTGCAGACTAGGAATCTTTAAAGACAAGTATTGGAAGTAATCTCCTACACATTACACAAAATTAAGTGAGTTCCATCTCACTGCTCAAACTACTTTACAGATTTGACCACTCATGCCATATGCCAGAATACAGGTGTCCCAGCTCCACAGCTCGTCTATTTCTTTCACTTGTTGATGAGCTAATTCTCAATGACTTGAGACTGTTGAAGAAAATACATAGCAATAGAGATCTTCCAATTAACATCTTAGTCTTCATGACCCAATCACCATCCTAGCTGGTAAAAAAAAGTTTATGGGTGGAAACAAAACTAGTACTCTCTGATTTTCAATTTATACAACTGTCTTTTCATTTTTGCATGTTCCAAAATGATTATCGTTCCATGTCTATCCAACTTCCAACAATGCACATCCAATAAACTATACAGATTTTAAACTTTGATGTGATGTTTCTCTCTCAAATGAACTTCTCCTATTGTTTATCATTATTTCTTCCACTACCACTAATAATATACATAAGTCAAAATGAATTATCTTAAACACCATGCTCATTCAAGTACCATCATATAAATTGAAATGGAGGGAGCACTTCAGCTAACAATCAACTACACCTCAATTCTAAACTGCGGGTGGGGGCTCTATGAATCTTCTTAAGCCATTTTGCTCTACTCAAGGGTCAAACAAGTGTGGTCCTAGGTGGGTGCATTCCAACAAATTCAGTATTCAGATGATTTATTATATTTAGACATTTTTATTTTACGCTGTGGAATAACCTACACTAATTCTCCATATTTATTCAGATACTGGACTTGCTACGCTTTGAGAAACTCATGTAAGTAGATTTTACATTTTAGTAGGGCAGTTAACAAGATAACAAAAAATGTAAGTACCATGTTAGTTTGTTCTGGCATTCTAGGTGGAAGATTTTCCAGCCCTAGCCTGCTCCAGTTCTGGCTTTCCTTTTCTGCTTCAGCCAAAATCTTTTTCTCAAGGTCAAAATCAAAGTTGAATGTGCTTCGGGGAATTTCTCCCACTTGTGTTGACAATTGAGGCTGCAATAAACCAGAAAGAACCTATTGTTCACACGAAAGATTTAAGCTATGCAACTGATACAATACTAAATCGATACACAAAAGAATATTTGACGAAAGCAATAATAGAATTGGCCACAGAATTCCTAATAATCTAATTGATTTGATCATTTTATGGATCCAGTTGTCATTTCTTAAGTTGATGATCAGAGTTATAGGTTTCGTACCGGAGGTGTAATCCGATATTCGGGTTTAATAGCAACTCTGATGCCAATTCCAGCTGCAAAAGTGGAATTCTACAGGTAAGAGATCAAAATTCCACTAGTTCAAAAATTGAGATCCGAACTGATAACCTACAACTCTTACGTAAATGAGAGATGGAGGAAATACTTACTGTTTGAAGACGGAGGAGGCGTGTGATGGAAAGGAGGGTTCCGACCGCCAGAGTGTTGACCAGGCCTAGGATAGAGTCCGGGAGCTTGTCCGTACATTGGATGTGGCTGTGGGTTCGGATGTGGATGTGGATGTGGAGCTCCGGTAGCTGGCCTGCCGTACATCGGCAGTTGAGTATCGTAAGTAGGTCCTGTTCTGTTCCTGAAATCGTATTCCATGGCGTTCACTGATTCCAATCAGAACAACAGCAGAATTTGGAAGAGAAGGAAAATGAAGCCAATCCCAGAGGAATCTACTTGAACCCGGAGGTTTGATTTCCGGGCGTAACTAGGGGACCTAGATCTAAAGGTGGGCTTGCTAATCTATCTTAATTTAACTTGACATGTGTTTATTACATTTAGGAAAGGGATGGTTTCAACTTTCATAAATATACAATAAAGTAAGTTTACAATAAATATAGTCTAGTCATGTTTTCATTTATATTAAAAAATAGTCAAAAATTATAAAATATATATATATATATATATTGATTATATATTTGAATACAATTTATTTATATCTAAGTTATACATTGACTTTATATTATGATACACTTACTAGAAATAAAGTATACACTAATGACAAATTCAAAATCTCCTTTAAACAGTCTAAAATTTTAGATATAAAATACTCTCGATACTTCCACTCTTTAATTTATAACTTGCTCAAAATGATTCACGTTTGCAGTATATTGAAATTTGAAGAAGAAAAAGAAGAAGAGGTAGGGAGAGGGAGATAGAAGAGGGGGAGGAGGAAGAAGAGGAAGAGGAAGAGGATAGAAGAAGAAGACGGAGAAAAGGACGAAGAAGAAGGAAGAAGACGCAGAAGAAAGAAATGATGCGTAGGGCTGTGAAAAATCGAACCGACCAATAAATCGTACCGAAGAAATGAACACTTTAAGTTAGCATATCTTGACTTTTTCACGACGCCAAAAATCAGTGAGTCACATCATATTATTGTGTTAAGGGTGTTCAAAATATGTTATTTAACCACTTTATTTGTCATTTTACTTGTATATACGGTATAATTTTCTGAAGAAATGGTGCCCAAGACACCCTTACAAGAGTGTAGCTACGCCCCTGAACGTATATAATTTTAGATTGTGATCTTATATTTTTTCATAAATTTTTTAATTTGTTCAAAATGAATCTTTAGACAGTAATCTAATATCCTCCAAAAAATGAACAATTTCTTCTTTCCTTTTTGGGATTCAGTCCAGCGGGCTGAAAATGAAAATCTTTCCGATTGGGGGCCAAGCCCACTTAGCAAAATTCACTTCCTTTTGCTTCATGTTGTTGCATTGCAGCGTTAGTGTCAAACTGTCAATGATTAATATTTTACTTGAATCTTGTATCCAATTACTACCCCAAATATCTTTAATTTTCTCCTCAAATCTCTCTATAAATTTAATTTTCAGGTTTAAATTGATTCGCTTTCTAGAGGTATTCATAGTTTCATTTCTTAGGTTCTCCATCGATGATATTTTGAATATAAGAATCTAAAAATAACAAAAAAGAACATTGAAGTTTGAATTTCGATTTGCGTGTTTATAATTTATCTCAATTGAGTGACATTGATTTTTGTTGAAAACATCTTAAGAATTTTGAATATCAAAAACTTGAGGTGTTTGAAGTTAATTTAAGATGAATTTGAACTGAATTTCATACTCGAGGTTAAAGGCGATTTCATTTATATATTCCTAGTGTATATCACATTATATATCATCTATGTTTTTTGTAGTGGTGTCAAAGATGAGAGCTAGTGCCATTCACTTTTTCTGAGTGTTATTCATAGGGCCACAATTTGACCGTCTCCTTTTGTCCATGGATTGTCTGACATATATTTTTCATTTAATTTAATTATTTGATATTCAAGAACTACAAATGAAGAAAAATATATTATATATAAAGTCAGATAATTTCAACAATTGAAGCTAGCAATACTTCTGTTTATAATAGTATAAAACCTACTTTAACTCAAAATTTTGAAAATTTTAGTAGTTTAATTAATTGACTATCTAAACTTTCACCTTATTGATGAAAGTTCGATTCCCGCCTTGTAACCCCCTCCCCACCTTACCATTTAAAGCAAAAAAGAAAAAAAAAACTACTAAAAACAAGAAACCTATTCAGACAAAAAATCTTTTCTTTTTTTGACACCCATGGCAACCCACAATCTCCTCTGTCTTTCGGGCGAGCACTTTGTAGTAACATGTGTGATAGCTTGCAACCCACACAAAAATTATAAATCGCACTAAATATACCCCATACAACAGGTTCAAACGGAAACTGTATTCAATTCCAGATCTGAAATACCTATCGGAAAAGTTGAAAGTAGCAAAATTGTCCATTTTAGTCTCTATCTCCTAAATTATGTACTATAATATTGGCCCCAACCGCCCACGTTTTGTGTTTATATGTTGGTCTTCATCAAATGTCAATTAAATTTGATCAGCAGTGATGGCATGCAGAGGAAGGGAACAGGCTCATGTTAGGGACGTTCACGGTTTACTATATATATATATATATGGTACGGTTATATATATTTTGATTCGATAATTTTAATTTTTGGTTTTTTAAAAATGCTTTATTTCTTTTAATTTTGTGCGGTACGATAAATTTATGAATGATATATTCCACTTTGATTTACATAAAGTGAAAAATCACGATTCCAAAGATAATGGATTCTTTTCTTCGTCTTTTTTTTTTTTTTGGAAAAGCTTATCCTACTGACTTTCTTCGTTTTCATCATCTGTTGACGCACATTTTATTCTTTCACTTTTCATTTTTTCCTTTCTTTAATCATAGTGGCAAAATATAAATAACAAAGTATACCATCCAAGATGATTAACCGATTTTAGTTTCCAACCCAAACAATTTATTTTGAGGTAACTTGAAAACATAGTTTGTTTGTTTTTTCTTGGATGAAATTGAGGATGATATTCTCTAAAGAGGTGGAAATTTAGTACTCTGTGGTGCTTCTTTAAGGAGCTTTTGCTAGATTTAATAGGGTTTATATTTTCAAAATTAGATTTAAGAAATTGATTTTATTTGTGAATTAGATATTCTCTTGTCTTTGATCATATTTTTTATAAGTTAAAGTTGTGTCATGTCTTGATATATATAAACACACACAATTATGTGTGAGGAATCTATAAATAATTATCTAGTAATTTTTTACGTTAAACTGGCACAACTATAAATAATGATAATTCGTCGTTTTAAAAATAATATGAAAATTCTACAAGAATAATTCTAAATAGAACGATAATATTTTTTTGAATTGTTAAATACTTAAGCATAGTTCGCTAGTAAACTTGTTTCTTATCGTCAAGTTTCAGATAACTATGCACTTATGGTCTATGATCAATAATAACTAACAACATATTCTTATGGCAATTAAGCATTTCTATGACTTTAAAATTCTTAATTTGCCATTGTAAATATCGTTCTAAATATGAAAATCAAAGTTCAGCAAATTTTAATTTTGATACGATAATTCAATATTTATCAAAATAAACCAACTTTGATCTAATAGTTTTTTTTTTTTCTTTACTAAAATTTCTAACTCTGATTATAGATGACGCAACAAGTGACGTAGTCTAGTTTGTAAACAAAAAATCCTTCATTTAGGATATCATTGTAAATTGAGTAAGATCCAATTATTTTGTGCCACTGCTGTTGGTTGAGTTGCTATCAGCAAATAGAGACTTTTTCGTCGTTCAAAGCGCCTCTTTGCAAATTGGCATCACTTTCTTGGATTTTATACTCTTTTTGTAAGTGTGTGTGTGTGGTATATGTCAATAAATAGAGAATTCCCCGTGACAAATAAGAAACAAAAAATTGAGAAAGGAATGACACTCAATAATTAAGAAATTGAAATTGGGATTGTTACACCATGTTTGGATGGTTGTTATCGAATCGTATTGTATTATATTGTTAGTTTAAATATAATGTTTATTTTGATTGTTATTTAAATTCTATTGTATTGTTGTTTAAGTTCATCGTTAGGTAACGACGAAAAAAGTACTCATTTTGTGTAACGGCCGATTTGATGTGATTGCGTCGTTACCTTAATGTTTTCTTTTTTATTTTGTCTTTACTTTTCATTTAATAATTGTATGTTATCATTTGCCATATCTTTTCATAGTAGCTCTACCTCATACCTTACAAATTCTTGTAGGCTTATCATTCAGATTATGGATGTGTCAGACGAAGAACCGTACAAAGTATCCAAACATTGTATTCATTAAAATAATACATTAAATTACAATACAACACAATATAATACAATATGATACATTATGAAACAATACATAATAATCATTCAAACAAAGTGCTTACATGAGTACTATAGTTATACATGTGTACCCCAAAAGTGTGGGTCTAATGATCAATAAAGTAAAGTGAGAATCGTGAGATCTTAGATTCAATCTTAGAAGTGAGAAAATATTATATGATGTTTTTCCATTTGTGCTAAGTGGATAGAGTTTCTTAGTATTTGTTGTTGATGAAAGATGGCAGATATTCCATAAAATTACTTGACGTGTGAGAAAATTGAATCGAACACCATAATTATTGTAGAAATCTCACGTAAAGTATGGAGAAATCAAGGATTGTATTGATAATTGATTTGTTGAGTTACATACTCCTTATGTAGGAGAAGAGTACTATACTAGCTACACTAGGAGTCCTACTACAACACAAATATATTATTTACACCTTATCCTAGTCGACTACATCAGCTTTAGTCGTACATAAATTAGGATTCAGTAGTCTAGTCCTAGTGTAAATCTAACTCTAACTCTAACTCGTTAGTCAACTTCGTTGAACCTGTTCCTTTGACATGTTCCATCAGCTTCCTTCAACAATTATCAGAAGGAGTTTACTTATTTATATAAGTGATCTATGGTAAATTAAGAAGAAAATTAGTTTTGTATCCAATAAGTTAATCTTGTTCGAAAGGTGTTAAATTAGTCTTGTTTTGGAATGCCAGAGCCACACTTGTTCGAAGAGTATTATTTATTGGAAAATTATATCGTGTATATATATATAGTGAAGATTGTTCAAATTCATTGTCCATATATTAAGTCCAACTTTTTCTCATTAGATTGATATGAGACTTAATGAGACACATATTTTACACAATGAATGTTGACTTCATTGATAGATTGACTATTTTCTTTATTAATATGTACATTGACTTTATTTATAAATTGTTCCTTTTCTATATAAAATGAACGTTGATTTTATAATAGATTGTTCTTTGAAAGCTATAATGTGCAAAAAGTTATGCAATTATTTGAATTTATTTTTGCTTTTAATTTTCACATATTTCTAATTTATTTTGTCATGTATGCCTTATATTATTAACTTATCTTATTTTGATATTATGAAAATTACGTATTTTATCGCGATTAATTTTTTTTTTAAAATCAATATGTAAATATATTTTTTTCAATCGCGCGGCGCAGATAAGTTTGGCAAGTAAATTGGAATTTATAAATACTTAAAAGAAATGTTGTTGCAAGGAAAATAGAACTTGATGGTACTCTTTCCTAACCAGAAAAGATAAAATAAGTAAACTAACCACATGCTATTATGGTATGCAGAAAAGATAATAGACATATATTAAGAATAAGAATTTTAAACCTGAATTAAAATATTAGGCCACCTGCATCTTAATTAATTCTATTTTAATGATTTCTCTACTATTTGCTATGTATGCCTTATTTCTATATTTTACTTTCTTAAAAAAATAATTGTTTTGATATGCATTAATTATGTCGAGGAATCTTTTCAAAAAAAATTATTTACCTTTATAAGAATAAGGTCCGTCATTACTCATTACATACACTATATTTTCCAACCATGCATGCATATCTTAATTATCATGATTAAAGACTCTTGAATAAAAATAACAACGATAACATATCCAATCAAATCTACAAGTAAAGTCTATAAAAGGTGAAATGTATGAAAACTTAATTACTATCTTGTGAAAATAGAAAAACTGTTTTTGAAAGACTCTCCGATTCAAATATAACAAGGAATAAAAGATGAGCAAAAATATTTGAACTCTGTATATTGATATGTCGTCAGTCTCTATCACGAAATATGTGGATCTAAAATTAATGGGAGCTTTGCTGCTCAACCACTTACGTACGTAAAATATATACAATCTTGACTTGTCGAGCAACATATATAATTCAGTAAAAGATTTCAAGTTTTTTGGGGATGAAAGCTAATTTTTTTTTTTTTTTTTTAAAAAAAAGAGGTTATTTAAACATCTATGATAAATTTGTAGTCAGTCAAATAAATTACTAAGATTTTAGATTTCCTTCACATTTCCTTCATTCCACTTTATTTAAAATTATTTCTTTATTGATTGGTCAAAGAAATAGGGCATATTATTATATTTAAAAAATAATTTAATTTAATTTTTTCATTTTATACTATAATAAAAAGTTTTTATAGTAACATAAATATTAAGACAAGTTTAAAATTAGAAGTTTCAAAAATCTTATTGTCATATATATGATTTGACATATTTAACAACATAAATTCTAAGTAGGTGTTTGGTCATGCAATATCATATCACGATATAAAATTGTGAGATGAAATCATTAGTGTTTGGACATGCAATTTCACGAAATCATGAGATGAAATCCCAATTCTCCAAAAAACATGATTTGAGAATTTCATATCATGATTGGGATTTTTTCAAATACAAAAATTGATCCACAAATTTATATTTTGTTAAAACAACTCCACATTTATATCTACCAGCCATTTATTTCATATGTAAATAAAATTTATAATCATATTATAACTTTTAAAAATTTATGATTCTCACCAACATAAAATTTATTATTATTCTAAATCAATTCCTACTTTATCATTTATATTCATCAAATTCATTATTTTTTATCAAATTTATTTATCAACCAAATTTATTACTATTACTTTAATGTTTAATAAAAAAATAGTTTTTCATCTATATTGAGTGAACAACACTGACCACAACGGCTTTGTAATAATTTATTATGCGATTTTGTAATTTTTTATTTATTTGATAAGATTAAATAAATAATTGGGACTATTTAAATAGTTTTACAACTTATGAAATTCTTATGTTTATGAGAAAATATACAACACAAAAACTCCAAATCGCATGTCCAAACAAAACTTTAATTTTATCTCATGATTTCATATCATAATTTCATGTCCTGATTTCATATTGCATCGCCAAACGGATCCTAAGAGTCTTCTTAATGGGAGTATAAGTTATTATCATTTCATAATTGGATATTTCATTATAATCATAGGTGATTTGGAATGTAAGTTAAAATCCTTCTATATATAATTGGACGTACTCATGGAAATATGTTAAACTTCATATTCCTTAGGGCTGTGTTTGATGTGAAGTAAAAAAATAATTTTTTTTTATATTTAATTGATTATTATTTTTTCTTAGAATAAAAAAATGACTTTTTTTTAATTAACAAGTTCCCATTCTAAATTTATTTTCTTCTCTCCGACCATGTGACGCTCCCACCCTGAAAGCAAATGTACTTTATATGTATAAACTTTTATTAAACTCAGAACTTTTAATGCAAAGTATAATAAAAATTTACTAAATTTATAATAAAAGTAATAAATATAAACCTCATAACTTAAATATATAATAAAAAATCATATTAAAATTTTAAATGATTAAACTCAATCGAGGTTAAATCTTGAATCTGTCCTTCTCTCGCAAACACAAGCCATAATGAAAAGGCATATGAATGTTATACGGCTCTATAAACGAAAAGGACAAGAAAACTTTGTTAAGAGAGACGTGAGCACTGACGCTATACAATTGCAAAACATCACATAGTAACACTACATATATTTAAAGACTTAACATCATCGCCTCCAATCTCTATTGTCAACTCCATCACGGTCCACTTAGGTACTCACTCTTTCTTAAATCTTAAAATGCATTTATTTGGATCTCACAGCATGTCAGATTGTCTTTCTCATAATAGTATTATATAATGTATAATTATACTATATAGTATAGTATATATTCCAGCCTTGAGAAAACCGCTCTCTGTTCTCTTGGAACTGTTCAAGTTTCCAGTTTTAGTTTTTGTCTTCTTTCATCTTTGTAAAAGTGGTCATCTTTATTTGTGAATTGTGATCACTTTTATGTTGTAATAAAATATAATAAAGGTACATTAAGTTCCTTTTCACCTTTTTGGCTACTCTTTTCAATTATTGATTCTGAAGTTGTGGCTTATAATAATTCTTGATTATGATTTTTTTTTATCTGTTTCGATTGAATACAAATTAAAGTTTGAATCTTTGGTATTGGAATTTCATTTCCAGGGCTTAAAGAGATTGGTAGAAGGAGATGGAGGACATTTGGGCTGTATTTTGTGGAAAACAGTGCAATATTGATTGGATGTCCGTGGCACAACCATCATCCTGTATTAATCATGCATTCATAATATGTTGTGATGTTATACTTATGTTGTTATTGATATTCACAGTATCCTTAAAATACACCAATGTTCCTAGTTTTTCTAGGTTCTCACGTTTGCAGTTGACTTGTGCTATTTTTAATGGTTTCTTGGGGATACTGTATGTGTCCGTGTTCATTTGGATGTTTGAAGAACAACTCAAGAATATGCGTAGTGCATTACCACTTCATAGGTGGTTAGTGACTTTGTTTCATGGGGTTACATGGTTATCAGTAAGTTTAACTGTAAGTCTTAGGGGAAAACATATTTCAAGAACCCCTTTAAGGCTTTTGTCAATTCTTGTTTTTGTCTTTGCTGGAATTTTTGCTGGTATGTCACTTGTCGCGGTTGTTCTTGATAAAGAGGTAACGATGAAGATAGGTTTAGATGTTTTGTACTTTGTAGGAGCATGTTTAGTGTTGTTGTGCACCTATAAGGGGCTGCAGCATGATGAAGAGAGAGATCGAAATGGTCTTTATGCTCCGTTAAATGGTGGTGCCAATGGAATTAGTAAAAGTGATTCTGTTAGCTTAGTCACTCCCTTTGCTAAGGCTGGGGTTCTTAATGTAATGTCGTTTTGGTGGATGAATCCACTGATGAAGAAGGGGAAACAGAAAACACTTGAGGATGAAAACATACCTGAATTGCGTGAGGCTGATCGTGCTGAATCATGTTACTTAATGTTTTTGGAGTTGCTGAACAAACAGAAACAAGTTGATCCCTCTTCCCAGCCGTCCATTTTGAAGATAATTGTGTTGTGTCATCGGAAGGAGCTAATTGTGTCAGGACTCTTCGCGCTACTGAAAGTAACTACTCTGTCTGCTGGTCCTCTGCTTCTTAATGCATTCATTAAGGTTGCTGAAGGAGATGCTGCTTTTAAAAATGAAGGATTTTTATTGGTTATTCTGCTTTTTATGTCAAAGAACTTGGAATCCTTGTCACAAAGACAATGGTACTTCAGGTGCAGACTTATTGGTCTGAAAGTAAGGTCTTTACTCACAGCAGCCATTTATAAGAAGCAAATGAGACTGTCCAATGCTGCTAAGCTGATGCATTCTAGTGGTGAGATCATGAACTATGTGACTGTGGATGCTTATCGAATTGGAGAGTTTCCTTTTTGGCTGCATCAGACGTGGACAACGAGTGTCCAGCTCTGCTTTGCACTTATCATTCTCTTTCGTGCAGTTGGACTCGCAACTATTGCATCCTTGGTAGTGATTGTATTCACTGTGCTGTGCAATACTCCGCTTGCAAAGTTGCAACATAGGTTCCAGTCCAAGCTAATGGTTGCACAAGATGATCGGCTGAAAGCTATCTCAGAGGCTCTTGTTAATATGAAAGTACTGAAACTATATGCATGGGAAACTCATTTTAAGAGTGTCATTGAGAATTTGAGGAAAGTAGAAGAGAAATGGTTATCAGCTGTTCAGTTGCGAAAGGCATATAATAGCTTCCTTTTCTGGTCATCACCTGTTTTGGTCTCTGCTGCAACATTTGGGGCTTGTTATTTTCTAGGTGTTCCACTATATGCAAGTAACGTTTTCACCTTTGTAGCAACTTTACGTCTGGTTCAGGATCCAATAAGAACCATTCCTGACGTTATTGGTGTGGTGATTCAAGCCAAGGTTTCCTTTGCAAGGATCGTCAAGTTCCTTGAGGCCTCCGAGCTGGAAAATGCAAATGTTAGGCAGAAGCACAGCTTTGGATGTACAGATCATGCAATACTTATGAAATCAGCTAATCTCTCATGGGAAGCGAATCCACCTCGACCTACTCTTAGAAACATTAATTTGGAGGTTAGACCCGGTGAGAAGATTGCTATATGTGGGGAGGTGGGCTCAGGAAAGTCAACTCTTCTGGCAGCAATTCTTGGAGAGGTTCCAAGTATCCAAGGAACTGTAAGTTGTATTCATTACTTACTGTTTTCTTTGCTACGTAGGAAATGACAAGTAGGTTTTTGAAGTTTTTATCATAGGCACATTCATTATTTTACTTCACTATATGCATAGGTGTGGAAATACGTCCATATTCCTAACTGATTATAGATTCTGTATTCTGCAGGTTAAAGTTTTTGGAACAGTTGCCTATGTCTCTCAGTCAGCATGGATTCAGACGGGGTCAATACGAGAAAATATTTTGTTTGGTTCTCCACTGGATAGCCAGAGATACCAGCAAACTTTGGAAAAATGTTCACTGCTAAAAGACCTTGAGTTGCTACCATATGGTGATCTCACTGAAATAGGTGAAAGAGGAGTTAATCTTAGTGGTGGTCAAAAGCAGCGCATTCAACTTGCTCGTGCACTGTATCAGAATGCTGATATATATCTGTTGGATGATCCGTTCAGTGCTGTAGATGCCCATACTGCTAGTAGCCTATTTAATGTGAGAAATGTTATTCATATTATTGTGTTTCATGTCATTTCTTATCGTTTGCTAGCTCAAATCTGAAATGATCTTCTGCAGGAATACGTCATGGAAGCTCTCTCAGGGAAGACTGTCTTACTTGTGACCCACCAAGTTGATTTTCTTCCTGCTTTTGATATGGTTCTGGTTAGTTTTTCTTGATAAACTCTGTTTCCTATAAGATTTCTTATCGATGTCTTATTTTTTAAAGAAGAAAAAGGAAGTAAACTCTCGAACTCCTGATATATTTTCTGTAAATGTCGCATAAATCTTTGAAGCTGAATGGTTGGCCTTACATGTGTCTACTTTTATTCACAGTTAATGTCAGATGGAGAAATTTTAAATGCAGCTCCTTATCATCAGTTATTGGCCTCAAGCAAAGAATTCCAGGACTTGGTTGATGCACACAAAGAGACTGCTGGTTCAGAAAGGGTTGCAGAGGTTAATTCTTCATCAAGGCGGGAATCAAATACAAGAGAAATTCGTAAGACTGATACTAGTAAAACATCTGTAGCCCCTGGAGGTGATCAGTTGATTAAGCAAGAGGAGAGAGAAGTCGGAGACACTGGATTTACGCCTTATGTTCAATATCTAAATCAGAACAAAGGGTACTTGTTCTTTGCCATTGCTATGCTCTCGCACGTAACATTTGTGATTGGTCAGATAACTCAGAACTCCTGGATGGCTGCAAATGTTGATAATCCCCACGTTAGCACTCTGAGACTGATTACAGTTTACTTGGTAATTGGAGTTGTTTCAACGCTGTTTTTGCTCTCTAGATCCCTATCAACGGTTTTCTTAGGTTTGCAATCATCAAAGTCCTTGTTCTCAGAGCTATTAAATTCTCTTTTTCGTGCTCCTATGTCATTTTATGACTCTACACCTTTGGGGAGGATATTAAGCCGGGTAAATATCTCAAACATGAACCTCTAAAAACAAAATATCATAGTGATACTATGGACCTAACCATTTTTGCTACCCCAAACTTGTGGATGCAGGTTTCATCAGATTTGAGTATAGTTGATCTTGATATTCCATTTAACTTGATTTTCGCTTTTGGAGCTACCACAAACTTCTATTCAAATCTTATAGTGCTAGCTGTTGTGACTTGGCAAGTTCTGGCTATCTCCATCCCAATGGTTTATTTGGCCATTCGGTTGCAGGTTAGAGTTGGCTATTTTATTTTGCAGCACCATTCTCTTATGTGACAGTAGTAACTGATAAACGGGACTTCAAACTTTTTCTCTTACTCTTGGCAGAAATACTACTATGCATCAGCCAAAGAGTTGATGCGGATAAATGGTACTACCAAATCATTTGTGGCTAACCATCTTGCTGAATCTATTGCTGGAGCTGTGACTATAAGGGCATTCAAAGAGGAAGATAGATTTTTTGCGAAGACTTTTGAGCTTATTGATATAAATGCCAGTCCTTTCTTCCACAATTTTGCAGCAAACGAGTGGTTGATTCAACGACTGGAAACTATTAGTGCAACTGTTCTTGCATCTTCGGCACTCTGCATGGTTTTGCTTCCTCCTGGAACTTTCAGCTCAGGTATGCCATCAACCAATATTACTATTGAGACTAGATGATTGTTTCTTAATTTTTCGCCTAATGTTTATTATACTTTTGCAGGATTTATTGGGATGGCTTTGTCCTATGGTCTTTCCTTAAACATGTCTCTTGTTTTCTCCATTCAAAACCAGTGCACACTCGCAAATTACATAATTTCTGTAGAAAGACTTAACCAGTATATGCACATTCCAAGTGAAGCGCCTGAGATTGTTAAAGAGAACCGTCCACCAGTTAATTGGCCAACAAGGGGTAAAGTTGAAATACAAGATTTGCAGGTAAACTTGGTCTCACCACCCTAATTTTCTTGTATTCGGAACGTTCATCATACTGATCAGTGTTTATCCAAAAACAGATCAGATATAGGGAAGATTCCCCTCTTGTTCTTAGGGGGATCAGTTGTACATTTGAAGGAGGCCATAAAATTGGTATTGTTGGCCGGACTGGCAGTGGCAAGACTACACTCATTGGTGCATTATTTCGATTAGTGGAGCCAACAAGTGGAAGGATTTTGGTAGATGGAATTGACATTTCTAAAATTGGTCTTCATGATTTAAGGTCCCGTTTTGGGATTATACCTCAAGACCCTACACTCTTCAATGGAACAGTAAGATACAACCTGGATCCCTTATGTCAGCATACTGATGAGGAAATATGGGAGGTACTTGGAAAGTGTCAGCTAAAAGAGCCAGTTGAGGATAAAGAGAAGGGACTCGACTCATTGGGTAAGTTTTTCTAAGAATGCGTCTGATTGTTTTATCCAATTGGGGTTCTGTTAACACTGTTAGTGTCATTTCAGTTGTGGAAGATGGATCTAACTGGAGCATGGGACAACGACAATTGTTCTGTTTGGGACGTGCTCTTTTGAGGAAAGCTAAGATTTTGGTGCTTGACGAAGCAACTGCATCAATTGACAATGCTACTGATATGATATTGCAGAAAACTATCAGGACAGAATTTGCTAACAGTACTGTTATTACAGTAGCTCATAGGATACCCACAGTAATGGATTGTACAATGGTTCTGGCCATTAGTGATGGTAAGAGCTGTTTATTTAGTTTTAAACGCGCATATATTAAGAGTTTTGTTTTAACTGTAATGACTTCAACTTTGGTTGTGAATACTGCAGGGAAACTAGTGGAGTATGATGAACCAATGAAGGTGATGAAGCAAGAAAATTCACTATTCGGGCAGCTTGTAAAGGAGTATTGGTCTCACTATGACTCGGCTGAATCTCATTGAAGCTAATGTGCATTTGCAACATGTTTTTTGGCCTAACACACATTGCCCTGTGTAGTTGCAACTGCTTTGGATGCCCAAACAAGGCACCATTAGGGCAGAGCTGAGCGCGATATTGACTGTTAAAGAACTAGAGTTCCAAATTCTACTGTGCAATTTGGATAGCTCGGCAGGTAGCTAGTGTGAACTGTACCTTATGTGTCGGTCTTCTTGATTTGTACCATTTTTCATCGGATGTATGCTTACCAGATGTATATCTTCCAACAGTATCAATGAAGTTCTTACTCAAACCACACTTGAGGTGTTATTGTCAACTGATAAGCTGTAGCATTTCTCCATCGCCATTAAGTATGAAAAAAGCAACTCCATAGTCCTGAGTTGCAGTTTAACAAATAATGAAAAAAAGTAGATTCATCGCGATGAAACTAGCAATAATAGGTGATGAGATAGTTTCAAGTTCTGTGCTAAAGGCTCTCTTTCTCCTTAACTGGAGGCAAATCCAACATCTTGGATTACAACCTGATCTGTACTACACCCAATATAGATTCAGTTATTTGTCAACAAATTTAAATGAGTGCCAAAAATGGAAGATTGAACAAGAGTCTGCATATGATTATCTAAACTTGGTAGTAGAACTTCAGGGCAGCATCAGAAAACATATGTGCTGCATTACATCAACGACAATGGAAGATCTCTCAGCATTTCCCAAAAGAAAATGTTCTTTGGTTTTCTGTAACCGCAGACACAAGCAGGATCACTGCCTGACTTCTCTAGATATTCCTACAGGATTTAGTGGCCAGCTACCCAAGTAATAACAAGCTATAACAACAAGGAAAGAACCACAGAATTCTGATAATATGAATAGTTTTCTAACAATAGTATGAAAACTAGTCTAAAACCCGTTCTTATCAATTTTTATACTGAACGAAAAACAGCAATAGAAATGGATGAGCATCAGCCAGGTAATTTATGAAAGTAAACAATGTTTCCCATAAATCATTATGAAACATAAACTTGATCCAACCCACAATATATCTCTACATAACCCCTTCCTAAAAAGAATTCAGATCCCACTGTATGTGTATCTATATGAGTTTTTGGGAAACTTTACTCATTAGAGTTGCTTGGAATTGAGATGGAACAGTGTAATGGCTACCTAACATACACGCATAAAATGTTTTTCCTTATGGACCTCCAAGTATGGCATTTTCAATATCTTCCCTACTCAGTGCATAGCTAAATCTTCTATCTACATCTTTTTCAAGATTTCCAGGTCCTCTCTTCAGATACCTGTATTTCAAGAAACATTAAGCTTGTATTAGATCAAAGTTCAAACTGGCAGTGCAATATTATTTGAATATTGCAATAAAATTACCACTACAGAGCAATCACAAATTGTTTATCAAAGCGTTTAGTATGACTTTGATCTAGTAATTATTGATTGTAGTATGACATTGTCAGGAGAACTAGAAGTAATACAATTCTTCAAAATTTCTCGAGAACTATGGTCTGCATCGAAAGAGAGTTTTCCCTCTCTAAAGGATGAAACATTTTGAAGGCCCAAGCTCTTCTACAAGTAAACACATACATCCAATAATATCTATAATTACCCATGCTCCATGCATTTTCAAGCCCCGACAATGGGTTTCCCGATAAACATTGCTTTCTCAAGCCCTGACAATGCTAGTCATTATGCTGCTAACTTGTTCAGTTTTACTTTTAAAAAGAAAACACATGGACTTCTGGTGGCTTCTTTTGCATCATACCCACAATGGTAAATATAATATCATTAAGTGCTAAGAAGTTTTCAGTAAATTAAACAAATCCTACAATATATCCAATAGGAAAAAGCAAGAGACAATAATTAAAAAGATATATATGCAGCATATGCTCATGTCATAACTATACTTTAAGCAGGTTTTTCATATCAAGCATGATCGAGTATCAAAATTTCTCTATGCATGAATTTGAATGCTGATGATTTTGATAAATAAATTGCTTAGAAGGGGGGAATAGAATCCAAACCTACAAAAAGAAAAAGATATCAAGTACAAAATCAACAGAACAGTGTGCAAATTGTTCCATTGAACCTTGAGACGTCAATTTCAAAATTTGTGAATCAAGTACCAATCTGGGTACCCTATATAATGCAAGTCTTTCTAAATTCTTTCTTTTCTAATAACGGTGGTGTCTAGGCTAGCTTGAACGCACCTCAACTAATTCCATGGGGTACTTGTTACCTTGCACCAATACAGAGACCGGGTAACTCTTGGCTTGGATAAAGGGAAGAAATCACCAAGTGTTTTTGCCACTGCTGGAATTTGAACATGTGAGCTCATGGTTCTCGACCTACTTCATTGACTACTAGGTCGCCCTTAGAAGTTTAACTTGAAGGTAGAGACACTGGCAAATAGTTCCGAAACCTAAAAATCAAACTTCACTATTCTGTTCATCAGCCACCAAAGAGATATACACCGGACCATTTTTTTTTTTTCATGAAATGAGATATCCACCAGACTTGACTTAAGGCTGCAATCATGATATTTCCTTTCTAAGATGCAATCACACTTTTAATCAATATAGCATCAAAAAATACATTAATTCCTCTTACCAGAAGAAAGGCACAACACACAACAATAGATACCAATCAAAACTTAAATTTATGTTTCTAAACCCAGAAGCATAGACAATAACCAATCAACCTCTCCAAATGCTCTATCATTTTCTTTGATAACAGTGGTGTATGGTTAGGTTGTGCACCTCCATGATTTCGCTGGGTACCTGCTATCACTCATCAACACAGGTACCAAGTAAGTTGGGGATAAATTTCTACTTGGATTTGAACCCTAGTCTCCCGTGGTTTTCACCCACTTCAGGGGTTGTTACGCCACACCCTTGGGTGCCAAACTTCTTATCATGAACATCTTGAAAACACAAAATCAAGAAAAAGGGGCAGGGAACATGCTAACTACACAGGATCTTAACTTCACAAGGTTAAACATTGTTACAATAAGAACTCCGGTATTTGATTGTTATAGCCAGTAAAAGAGTTCCCCACCCACTAGGTCCAACAAAGTAATGAAAACTTAATGTTGCCGCCAGATTTGTCTAACCTGATTCTCTATAAATTATCCTTTAACAACAGAATGCAATTCAAACAGTATAACCTGTATGGATTTTTCTTGACATTAATCAAACAAAAAAACCCTTATTGGTTAAACCAAATCTATGCAGGCTTAACCATTTCAATCTCCAGTTATAATCATATACAGCACTGACCCCATCGAATAAGACCCAAAACCTATCAATAAGTGGTGCTTTTTCAAGTTAACCTCAATCCTGAATTTCACCATAATCTGTTTCTTGTCACAGTACTCCAAAAATCACAAAACAACAGTATCAATCACTCAATTAACTAAACCTTAATTGGGGTCAGCTAGATGAACCTCCATTCGCATTCATCTCCCATTCAGGGCAGAGCTAGGGAACCAGAAGGGGTTCATCCGAACTACACTATATATACAAGGTTACAATTATTTTTTATGTATAGATAATAGATATTGAACCCTTAGCATGTTGGTATGTTTACTTTTTTTATATTTTGAATTCCCAGTGAATATCGGGTTCTGCCACTACTCACATTAGACACATCTCATCCCATAACACACATACGCAGCCCGGTGCACTAAAGTTCTCGCTATGCACGGGTTACCCTGCATACCCGTGAACAAGCACATGCGAAGAGCAGCTAAATATAACCAAACAGACATACTAAAAACATGATCTTTATCATAAATGTTCATGAAAATGGTACTAGCAATAAATTAAAGACTAACCTTATATGAAGTTCAGTGATATCCAATGACAATTGAGCCTGCCAATCTGGATTTTCAACAAACCAAAGAGCTCTATCATCTCTGCTCTGATAAAACCCCAAACTCCTCAACCAGGCTTCTATACAGGGCAAACTATGAGAGTACAAAGGTTTCGTCTTATCGGGTAGTTTCTGAAGCCATTCATCCAGTGTCTGTGAGACTTCTGCTTCTTCGGAAGAATTGGTACATGCCACCGTTGTCCTTGACGAAGAAGTAAGAGGATTGGGGCATGAACGGAGTTTGGGTAAAAGTAAAGGAGTTGGAAGAAAGAATCTTGAAATAGTAGAAGGTGGAGGAGAAGCTATAGAGAATAATGATCTAAAAAATGTTGCCGAAATTGTCGACATTTGTATTCTGGTGTTGTGGTGCTCTGCTTCGGATTTGGTGTTTTCAAGTTTCAGAGCCCCAACAACGATCCCGAAGAAGAAGATAGGATATCAACGACGTCGTATATTTGCTTTTCACCCTGAACTCGACCATCTAATATTATAAGTTACATTTCCATACAAATTTCAAAAAAGTAATAATTAAGAACTTACCTAACCAAATTTCAATTGCTATATCAATTACAACTTATGTATCAATTTCTATGTTGGCTATGCTTTCACAATCGATTTTGACAAGCTTATAAGTCAAAAAGTCATGAATTTTATAATTTTTAATATATGATTTTTACCTCATGTTTGTTATTTTGAATTAATAATTTTTTTTTATTTTACTCAAATATTATTAAATTATTTTAAAATATTTAAAATAAGTCCATTCAAATAGATTATTCAAATCAACTTATTTTGAATTTTTTTTTGGTGAGAAATAGTTTATGTCTGACTAATAAATTTAAAAAAAAATACTTTTGAGTAATAGTTAATGTTTGATCAAATTTTTTAAAAGTATATTTTAGTGTATTTTTCTAAAATGTATTTTAAGAGAAAACTGTCTTTTAAAAACTTATGAAAAACAGGTTCATGCTTCTTTACATAAACACTAATTTTCTTTCAAAAATCTGGTTAAAACTTCCTACATTTAAAAAAATAAGCATTTTTGAAAAAAAATCAAATAAATTTAACCAGATAGGACATTTAAGTAGAAAGGGCTGCCAAATACTACTAGTAACAAACTAATAAACTACGCATAATTGGTTAAAGTTATGCGGATATTAATAATACATAGATTAGTTATGGAAAAAATTATATATTATTTTATGTGGACATTAGTTAGTTATATATTGTTATTTTATTTTTTATTTTATATAAAATAACAAATAGATTTCTTCATGATTTATGCATTTATTAATTATGTAAAATTTTATTGTAGATCGAATATTATATTAATTTAATAAGGCGAAATGGTTTGATAGACCATTGTACTTATATATGAATTTGTATTCTGAGTTCTTTTACATACTTTTTTGCCAATTGAAGTTGGGTTGTTTGGTAGAGTGTATAAAAATAATGTTTAATATAGTGTATTAGTAATGCTTGCATTAATAATACATGAATTAATTATGCTTGAGTTAATTATACATGAATTATTTTTATACATTGTTTGATTTGATGCATTAAAAATAACATGTATTGCATAAAAAATATTATTTACAAAGATATGCTCCACAATTATAGTGGAAAGATGTAAAAAGAAAAGATTTTGAGGGGTATTGGGTCTTTAATTGAGTTAATGCATGCATTAAAATCATTGCATTGCTAATACCTATAAATCCATGGTATTAGTAAAGCACACGTTAATACACAGTAGAGTGTATAACTAATGCAAGCATTAGTGCATTGGTTATACATAGATTAAAAAGAGTTCCAAACAAGGTACTAGTAATATATAAGGTTAATACATGCATTGTTTTTCCTAATACACTCTACCAAACGATCCTGTCTTTTAAACTTTTTTTTTATATGTCATTCTATGTGACATTTTATTCAAAGTGTATGTGAACACACATTTTAGGTGTGACCTTCAAAAAAGACAACAAATATCAATTGTTGACCTAATTAGGTGTCATTTTCTTTTCTATTTATTCATTCACCATTATTGAACAAAAATAAGTTTTTTCGGTTTTTCTGTTGTTCAAATCTTTCTGTCTAAATTCAATTTTCGTTTTTTTCATCTTTTTCAAAGGGCACATTATTTTTGTGCAAATTCATTCTTTAACACTCTACCAAAAAAAGTCTCAGCAATACAAATTTCTTTTATTGTTCCACAAAAAAAATATTGGACTTATTGATCTTACTATTTAACAAGTACCTCGCCTTTTATGACCTACACAATATAATTGGAGTCGAATGATATCAACTTTACCAAATTCTGCAAATCTTCATATGACAAAAAACATATATCCACTACCCCATCTAACTCTTTTTAAACATGTTTCAATATCTTTTCAAATTTCATTGATTCTATTTTAAGGTGGGAGTCGTGGGTCAAGGCTGGACCTTTCCCTGTTTTCCTAGCCCCAGACCATCACCCACGTTTGACCAGTACGTTCCGTGGACCCACCCACGGTCCGTGAGTGAGGTCTCGTGGGTGAAGGCAGTTTTTAGTCTTTAGTTATTAAGTTGGGGGTTAAGGGAGGAGCTTAGGATTAATTAATTAATTACGTAGGGTCGTTTTAATAATAATTAGACTACCTATATAAGCCTAATAGACCTCTAAACTAAGTCAATTAATTCATTCTTTCAAGACCCCAAAATAACTCATTCCCTCCCAAATATTTCTCTCACTAAAACCTCCATAGAAGAAGAAGAAGAAGAAGTTGAAGTCTAGGGTTCAAGGACTCATATTTTCTACCCAAATTCGTGAAGAATCTTCAATAAGGTATGGTAGTCTTGATTCATGGAAAGCTTTCTTCCACGGAGTCTTCAAACTTTCTATTTCAAAGAAGGAAATTCTCCAAAACCTAGGGTTTTCACTCCAAGTCATGGATTCTTCGTAAAAACGTTTTCAATGATTTAATTATCATATACTATGAATGAATTGTTGTTTTATGGTGGTTTTATGATAAAATCTCCCATGAATCCATGAATTTCCCCATAACCCTAATTTATGACTTTGTGATGTGGGTGAATTGTAGTAAGATGAATATTATGGAATTGTTCTTGTAGTAGTTTAATTACTTGAATCATGTTATTATCCATGCCTAATGTAGTAATTCTAGGTGTGTTGTTTGAATGTGATCTATGGTCCTTGAAGGGCAATTATGAGAATTATGTATGATCTTGATGTTTATGTACATGCTTTATGAATACCTTGAGAATGAAATTG